>WOVY01006277.1:0-159199 GCA_013436015.1 Rhipicephalus annulatus | reverse complement strand
TGAAGGACCTCAGTAAACCGTTCTCACCACAGGAATTTCGTCTCCAAGGGACCAACTGGGGTGAAAAACACCAATTTATCAAAAGGTTTTACCATCGTCCGAAAGGACCGCGAACATGCTAAAAGACTACTGGGCGGAGTCGCCATCGTTATACCAGGCGGCAACCCAACCAGAGCTATCACGCTTAAGAACTCTCTGGAGGCTATCTTGATCTCCATATTAGCACATAAAACCATCCCCATCTGTTCATTGCAAATACCTTCTCATCAACCTTTAACCGCTCATGACTTCGACAGCCTAACAAGACAACTGCCACAGCCATTTGTTTTAGTCGGTGATTTCCACGCTCATTGTACTCTCTGGGGCAGCCAAAAACTGAGCAGAGAGGGCAAGTTATTTGACATTTTATTCTTTTGACCAACTTATGTCTTTTAAACTCTGGGGCGCTAACACATTTCTCGCCTAGATTCCGCAATTTTAGTTAGCTTGATTTAGCATTTTGCTCACCCCTTTTTAGTGATATTAATTGGGAATTTTTCGACACATCTTATGGAAGTGATCACTGATCACCTACCTGCTATCATCAAATTACCCTTACATCACTCATCATCAGCCATAAACTCCGTCGCTGGTTAATACAGCTAGGGGGCCGACTGGGGCAGTTTTACTAAGAACGTTAAGCTTGAAAACATGGTCCACCAGACCTCAGCATCGAGGAGATAAACGAACAACTAACCGAAATGTTGATAACAGCGGCTGAAAAAATGATATCGCAGTCTAGAAGTCACGTACGAAAGAATCTAAAGCCTTGGTGGACACCAGAGTGTACAAAAGCAAAAAAGGTACAAAATAAAGCATAAAGTATTCTCAGGAAGTACCCCACTTACGAACACTTGGTTAATTTTAAGCAGGTGAAAGCTAAAGCGAAATATGTGCGGAGGCAAGCCGAGAAAGCATTATGGCAAAAATGTGTGCCGTCTATAAGCAGTACAGTTTGATCCAAAACAATATGGGAGCAGTTGAGGAAGTTCAGGGGAGACTATTAGTCTTACACTATACCTTTACTCACAAATGCAGGCACTCAGACATCAATACAAGAACAAGCGGACCGTCTTGGCGGCAACTTTTATAACGTTTCAAGCTCATTGAACTATTCTGAGGCATTTCTGAAACACAAACATCCGAAAAAACAGAAATTACCCACCTTCGGTTACGCACACGAGGCTTACGCAGACCACTGAAATTACACGAATAAAAAAGAGTGTTGTCAAACGGAAAACAACGGGGAGGTGCAGACCCTATTTATTATTCCACGTTAGCACACCTATTAGAAGAATCTACAAAGGCTCTTATTGACTTTTTATACGATATGGGAATCTGGTGTCATGCCAATACAACGGAAAAATGCAATTATAGTCACCTCGCTCAAGTCCGGGAAACCCCCGACTCCTCCAAGCAGCTACGAAACGATTGCTCTGACAAGCTGCTTGGGAAAATCTTATCAAAGCATAATGAACACTAAGCTCTCATTTACACTCGACTCCAGAAACCTCTTAAACTGCCATCCGTGTGATTATAAAAAGGATTGTTCAACGACCGACCACCTCGTATGCCATAAACATGAAGTTCGTGAAGTGTTTTTATACAAGCAGCACTGTCTCATGGTTTTCTTTGATTTAGAGAAGGCTTATGTTATCACATAGAGATACTGGATTTTAAGAGACCTTGCTAACTTATGAATTCGAGGCAAAAAAGATAAAATGTCTCGCCGATTTCCTGAGTAATCGCACGTTTCAAGTACGTCTAGGAACACTGCTGTCGTGGTCATATGTGCGGGAAAACGGGGCGCGACAAGGTTGCATCCTCGGCACAACCTTGTTCATAGTCGTAATTAATTCCATTAACAAAGCCATTTCATTTACAGTCATGTCTACATACGTAGCTGATCCACTACTAGCTTGTCGGGCTTCGAACTTCTCGTGCTGTGAGATGCAACTTCAAATCATCGTGAACTAACTGTCGCAATGGGCTCTCCACAATGGCTTCCGCTTGTCAATAAAAAAACTGTGGCTGTTCTGTTCACACAAAAAAGGGGACTATTTTCTGAACAAATCCTGAAGTTAAAGAATAATCCAGTGCCTGTTAAACAGGAGCACAAATTTTGAGGATTGACACTTGACCATAAACTCAACTTTTTGTCCCACATCAATACACTCAAAAGCAAGGTGAATAAGGCACTGGACGTTTTAAAAGTGCTGTCTTATAAATAATGAGGTTCAGACCGAAAGTGTCTACTGTGGATTTACCGATGTGTGGTTCGTAGCATCCTAGATTATGGTTGTGTAGTTTACGGCGGGCCGCGTGAGTCCTACATCGAGCGTCTCGGCCCTATACATAACCTTGGTATGCGTTTGTCCTGTGGAACCTACAGGACATCACCGGTGCAGAGTCTATATGTTGAATGTATTGAACCTCCCTTGTGCCAGCGAAGAGTGTTAACTCGGCCCTACGTGTTAAGGTTAAGGTCGTCACCCACGCACATATGCTGAGACATTACGACTACATGCAACACACGTTTACATTACTGAAACGGACCACACTCTACTAAACCACTGATACTACGTTTCGAAGAATACTGCCGTACGTACGGTATTTCAGATGAAATTATCACTATCGTTGAGAAACCGGCAAGACTGCCCCCTTGGCTGGATCTAACGGAACTGTGCGATCTCTCTCTGATACACCTAAAGAATATAAAAGTACACTAAATTTTACACTGATGGCTCCAAAACAACCAACGATATAGGCATAGGAATCGTCACAGAACGAAATGCAATTACTTTAAACTTGTTTCCATGTATTTCCATTTTTACACTCGAAGTTTATGCGCTCTGGGAAGCAGTACAAAAAGTCATGACGGGCCAACACACAAAATTTGTGATATACACAGAATCTTTTAGTGGACTGAAAGCCCTATATCTGGAATCAGAGTGGAAACCTTTACCCGGCCATAATTTAAACAAAGTAACTTTAAATATTGAAACTAATACCATCCGGTTTTTCTGCGTACCCAGTCACACGAGGATCCTTGGGAATGAGAAGGCTGATGAATGCGCTTCTTTGGCAGCTCAAACGCCCGTTACAAGAATAAAAATCACTTTAAAAGATAGCCAGAGCACTTCGGGCGGCTCTGCAGTCAAAGTGGCAAAAACAGTGGGACGGCTGTGTAAATAACAAGCCTCACTTCGTGAAACCCTTAATTATCGAGGGGAAAACATGTAGTCACCGATGACGGTATATTGAGGTTATACTATGTCGACTCCGAATAAGGCACACGCATCTCACACACAACTACCTTCTTAAGAAGGAACAACATGCAACATGCTCAAAACGCCAGGAACCTTTAACAGTCATTCATATTTTTATTACATGGCCCCACATCAAAACAGAAAGACGCAAATACTTTCGCAGGTTATACAAGCATCACGTCCTCCGGCACTTTAGCTTAATTATCAGAGAAAACCCACTTGTCTTGCTGTGCAACGTTCTCAGTTTTCTACGGTTGACTGGCTTTTTAGATAAATTATGAAATTATGTAAATAAACTAATTACACCTAACAACTGCTGGCTGGCGCATCATAGCCCAAGTTTCTTATGCACGAATAAACCCAACTAACCAACAAACCAACGTTAAGGAGCTCGTATCGTAGAAATTCGGGCGTCGCCGTCATTAATTGGGAATCCTCATCTCGTCGTGTGTGTGTAAAAAATTTAGAATTATGGAATTATCGTAAATAAAATCTGTGTCCACTAAGGGTTGAATCTGGGTCGTTTGCGTGGCTAGCAGGCGATCTACCATACAGCCATGCTTATACTTGATAACTTCAGTGAAGTCAACGTCCTCTGCTTAGAAAAGTAGCGAGAGTAAATTTTCTGCTTTAAAAACATACACGTACTGCATTCGTGCTTGACAATACAATTAGTAATATAAGAGTATACTTGTGTAGTACACACGCGTATTGCAAGCGAGAGTCGAAACATGCAATCATCATCACATGTTCCGACCAGCCACGACGAAATACACACGTTAGTACACATATTACCTTAAGACTACGCAGTGGGTGCTTAGCAAGTTAAAGAAGATTTGACGTGCATAATTACGCGTGCTTTAAACGTGATAACCATAACACAGAATACGGCCAATGCAAAAACTTCAATGACACAAGTCACTTTCAACTTTATAAATTACGTTGTAGTGACCAGCAGTTTAAAATTCTTGAGTAACATTAAGCAATAAATGTCACAATTTTGGCGCAAGCGCGAAGCAATGAATTAGCATTACCTTGGATTGTTAGGCTGAGAACGGCCAGCAGATAAAAACATGCAGTGCGCTGCTCACACACAAATGGCGCACGAAAATAACATAGACAGGACGAGAGCAAACTAACAACGTGTACAACTTGACGCTTAACGTGCTGTTTAAACAAAAACAACGCACGAAACGTAATCACAGCTACAGACATGAGTGCGAACTAATGAGTGTCCCAGTTGTTACTTCGCTGTGTTTAAAAACGGCGCTCTTTTTGCAGACCGGACCTGCACAGCCAGCGAATTTCACATTTGTGGCCCCCAGAAAACTAGTGCAATCATACCAGTGAAACACCAAGACACGATTTTTGGGGGAATCATGGCCTCCGAAATCGCGGGCGCGCGGTGGGTTTCTCTCCGGCCGTCCCCATTGCACAGAGAGTGCGTGTTTGTGGAGGAGGGTGGGAACTGCTCTTTCCTCCACACTGCGGCGCTCTTTCTTGCGGTTTATTGCAAACAAACTGAGAAAGTAATCACTGAGGATAATAAAACAGTAAGGACGTACACGAATCTAATTAGGCTGTTTGAGCTAGAGCTTACTAAGGCACGTGACAAGTCACCCCAGAAAAGAACACACAAGCCCGAAAGTTGGTGAGATGAGGAAGTTAAGAGAGCCATAGCAAAACGTCAGGAAGCCTCTAGGGAGCACAGACATGCTTAACAGTGGGGTGAACCAACAGATGATGTTGAAAGGAAGTTGAAAAACTTTCTAAGCTGTAGACGGGATGCATCCCTTTTGATCAATGAAAAGAATAGAAGAAAAGGAGCTCAGTGGCTGGCATGTTTACATAAGAGAGTTAAAAAGGCAGCTGCGAAATTTGGGAACCATCTAAAATCCCTAAGAAATGAGATGAGCCTAGAGCAGTGGTTTATAACGACAGCGCAAGGTGATAGGCTCGAAGGAGACGAAGCTATTAAATATATAAGAACAAGGGTGACAGAAAAATTTCAACAACGAAGTGCTTTATGCATCACAAACGACAAGGATGAATTAAGTGGCGCGATGGCTCCATTTTCACAACTAGAATGGGAAAAGGCTGAGAAAAGGGTTCCTAGTAGTACATCAACAGGCCCAGATGGCATTCCAATTATGCTGATAAAGACATTAGGTCAGAAGTCTAAGCAGGCTTTGAGAGAGGCAGTGAGCAAAATAATATTCGATAGTGAAGTTCCCGATAGATGGAAACTTAGCAGGATGAGCATGATATATAAAGAAAAGGAAAAAAGACAAAGCTGACATAAACAACTACCGGCCTAAAACAGTGGCAACAGTCGTCTACAGGCTGGCGATGCAGATTATAATAGAAACACTGCAGGCATTAATAGAGAATGAGGGAGTGCTGGGGGAACTGCAGAATGGGTTTAGGAAACACAGGAGGTTGGAACACAATCTGTTCTCACTTACGCAGTTCATCGAAATAGCAGAAAAGGAACACAGGCCCCTGTGGCTAGCATTTTTGGATATCAAGGAAGCGTACGGTAGTCTGGTTTTAGAAAATTGTGGGGAATACTGGACACACTAGGTGTGGAAGATGTAGTCTCTAATCTTTTAAAGAATATCTATAAAGGTAACAAGGTAATTATAAAGTGGGAAAAACAGGTATCCCGGCCTACAGAGGTAAAACGGGGGCTTAGGCAGGGTTGTCCCCTGTCACCCTTAGTATTCATGATGTACCTACAAAGATTGAAGGCCAAATTAGAGGGAAGTGGATTTGGCTTCAACCTCTTTTTCGTCAAACAATGAAAGCTCATTGAACAGGCACTACCAGCATTGATGTACGCAGATGGTATAGTGCTAATGGCCGACAACAAGGAAGATTTGCAGAGACTGGTGGACTCTGCAGTATTGATAGAGATAGGTTAGATTTCCGATTCAGTAAGAAATATTCAGCAGTCATGATGTTTAATGACAATGAAAGTAGTGAGCATACAATACAGGAGGTTACGCTAAAGATAACAGATAAATACAAATATCTTGGCGTATGGTTAAGCAATGGGGCCGAGTACCTAAGGGAACACGAAATATACGCGACGACTAAAGGTAACAGGAATACAGCGGTAATGAAAAAGAGGGTACTGTGGAATTGCAATAGGTATGATATTGTGAGAGGATTATGGAAAGGGGTCATGGTTCTTGGTCTGACGTTCGGCAATGCGGTCTTCTTCATGAGGTCAGAAGATCTAGCAAGATTAGAAATTAAGCAGCGTGGAATAGGTAGGCTTGCTTTAGGAGCCACGAGAATACAACAAATCAGGGAGTACCAGGTGCTACGAGATGGACATCTTCTGAGGGCAGGGAAGCTAGCAGCAAGTTAAAATTTGAGATGCGAGTGAGAGAAACGAGAAAGAACGTTGGGCTAGGAAGGTTTTTAGCTACTTTACATGAAGAATGTCGATACAAACTGGAGGAAGCGAACCAGAAAATTGACTGGGGAATACTTGAAAAACATCAGGAGCCAAACCAAAAAAAAATTCTCGGTAAAGAAAAGGCGAAGGAAGCTGAGACTGATATGTGGAGAATTGGCAGGATTAAGAAGTGCGAACTAGAGATCTATCGAACTTTTAAAACAGGCAATCACAAAGGGAAGGGTCTGTGATATTACTCGGGGTAGTTCTCTACTGTTTGAGGCAAGGGTGGGAGTGTTGCGAACCAAGACATATCGGGCCAAATACCAAGGGGTAGACACAATATGCAGTGCATGTGAAGAGGAAGAATAAACTGCCGAACCTGATAATGTTTCGTAAAGGACTTCGCCCTATAGTTCAGGATGATGTAGCTGAGTTTTTCAAAGCACTGGGGTTTAGGGACAGAGAGTACAGAATACACTTTAAGCGGATAGACTTATTTAAAAGGAAGTTATCTCATTGGTGGCTAAAGTAAAGGCACAAGTGAAAATTAAACATTTCACTGCAAAGTACAAATCCTCAACCTCAATATTTAAAGAAAAAAATTATCTAGTTTTTGGTTCATTAATCATTACGGCTTGGTGGCGCAAGCCACTGCCCGATCTAAAGGGTACAGCCATATCCACCCATCTATCCATCCATCCATCCGAAAAGGCTGCAACGCTGTTGGCGAAACTTCTACGCGGCGAGCGAAAATTGGTTTTGCACCTTTTTATAGCTTTGTGCCCATTTGGAAATGTCGGGTCAATCTGTACGAGAGGCAAAGTGAACGAGGGTGTTTTGTTTTCAAATAAAGTTTTCATTTTGCTTTGGATTGGCGCCACCCATATTATAGCAGTTAAAATTGCGATGCGTCTGCAAGAGATCCGCATGTGCTCGAAACTATACTTCGAAGCGCTTGAGCTATATAGTTCGAAGGTCTTGAGCTATATTGATAACTGTAAATGAACTTGATACTAATATTGCCATTGTGCTACCAAATTATAACAAAATACAGAAGACGAGAAAAGGAGACGATAATAACTCAAGCACTTTCACTGTGAAGGCCGTAGGAAGTAAATGTAGGTCAGCTAATCGTAGCCTTCCACGATATTCTGGCAAAAAATTTTATCACAATAATAAGTTGCTCAATCAGCACACTTGATTATCTAGAGCGTAAGTTAAATTCGCTGGACCACCTAATAAATACCTGTACGAGATAAAAGAGTAAAACGATCTCTAACGATAGCAGGGCAATATGATTCAACGACAATAACTAGCCCAGCCTTCTCCCGCATAGGCGTCTCTAGTATAAGGGGTAATGCTAGAATGCCTCTGTCACAGACGAAGTAATACCTCCTTTAATGACCTATATAAGAAAACTGAGGAGTTACCATGCTTTTATTTGCCATTTGCATCAAAATAAAATCAGTAGCAAAAACAAATACTTGCCTTAGGTGCAGTCAGAAGATTCGTCGGTGATTTCGCTCACACGCGAGCAAAGAAATCATGCGCATGCTGAAATTCCAAGCGCTCTTCTTTTATCCCGTGGTCTCCAGCGATCTAGAAAACCACATTAAAGTGCCCCCTCGTAGTAGCCGGGCGCGTGAGGCGATACTCGCTGGTTTTCCTCAACGTTTAGAGATACTTTTTTTGGTTTCGGAACTCCTCCTTTCGAGGCGAGCGCGATGTTCTCCTAGGGACTGTGGGGCGCCGCAGGTCAACCTGGCTCTAAGTAAACGGACGCTTCCCGCAGCCACTGCAGCTGTTCTGTGCTGCAGTCGTGTGTGTTATTTCTTGGTGTTTGTATTCGCCGCTTGTTTTCATTCTGTGAACATGCCCTGTCACTCTCTGTGCACACAATTTGATTCCACGGTCGTCTGAAGACAAGTTTACGTCAACAATCACGCAGACACTCGGACTCCTATGACGCATCCTGTACGACTCTGCTATTGTTGACATCCCGGTATTAATTTCAGCTCTGACAACGTGGGCACGTTTCCCAGCGTCAATTAGACTGCTCCTGCTATCTCTGCGTCCTGCTGTAAATCATCGTGCCATCGTGCTGACGTGTTTTGTGCCCGGGTGCATTAGCGGGTTCAGAAGAAACAGCAAGAAGCATCACTTCTGCTCTACGCTGTCGGATTCCTTGTTAGTTCAGATGTGGCAAAAAAACATTCTTCGCGCAAACAAAACTTTGGGAAAGACGAGCAAGGTATGCGATATTCACTTTACAGAAGACGACGTTTTAGACACATAAATTTGTCATAAATGAGGAAGTAGTTGAAATTGACCGTGGTACATGGACACTAAAGAGCGAGGGGGTTCCTTGTGTTTTTCCGAACATCCCAGCGTACTTGTCTTGCACTCGCAAAAAACGAAAATTGCCGGAGAAAAGGGTACCTGTACCTCAACCAACTGCACAGCTGCCTTGCGATGTGCCAGAAGCATCACCGCAACAGGTACCCGCTCCTTCAGAGAACTTCAGTTTTTGTCGGCTACTGGAGAAAAAGCGCTTCACTTAAGCTTCCATGCAACTGGAGTTCAGCGACCCCTGAAAAGCCGGGAAAACCTCCGGTAATTTTCTTATATAATGCGGAATTCAAAGAAGTCATCTACTGTATCCTCAAGAGTACGTTCATTCGCGAAGATTTCACCTACGTAGTTTCGGTGAACGGGACATTATGAATAATCTGCCTTTTGACATACCACTCTGGTCACTCAGGACGTAGAGGCAGTCTCTAATATTGTGCTCTCTTTGAAGCCTTGCCTCGATTGCCCACCTGTTAGCGCACACAAAAAAGCAAGTCGCAAAGAAACATTCATATCAAGGCCTGTGCAGTCTTGACTGATGCTGACGAAGGTATATGTGCGGTCTATGTCAGTTTAGCAAGAACACTAAAGAATGGCAACAAAACCCAAGATGAAGGCACAGATTTCAGCCAGCGTATTGAGTAAACGCTTGATCGGTGCCACCGCCGCTCGAGAACATAAAAACTTGAAATACGCTGGCTCGGTGAAAAGTAAAAAACTGCGTCTTCGGCGACTCTGGATGATCTAGTTCAAGATTTTCCTGAAATTCAGAAAGTTGCTCTTCGTACATTCATCATGCAACAAACAGCATAATCGCTCAAAGGGTACAGGCACATAAAATATTGGCTAATTGTTTCTTTCTGTAAGCTCTAACGAATAAAAAAGTATATGTGACTCGCTTCGGAGACTGTCTACTTGCCAGTATACAACTCTCTTTAAAGAGGCATGGTACTCTCCTGGTAAGTTTGAGTCAGTGCGCTCGAGGAAACTATGTTGCCCTCTTACAACAGTGGAAAGATTCCTACTATGAACATCACACTACCAACTTTGAGAAAGCCACATGACCCTGCCGGTAAAACTCCTACGTTTGTGCAAGCACACTGAGGCGTCGAGCTACTCAACAGCTATTTTGAGTTACGTAGTGTACCCAGGCGCTTTTTTTGCGCGAAATATGTTGGAAATAGTGTAATGTTTAAATTAGGCAACGCCACTATATCCCGCTTTGTTCCTAGCAGCTGTAAAGAAATAGTTGAATGTTAGCAATACTTTATTAAAACGTATAGAACAATACACATTTTCTAGCAGAAACACACCGAAAGCGCGTAAGGAAGGTCTGTGATTTCCAGGAAAACAAATGGCGTATTACCCATATATGCATGCGTCAGTGAGTATAACCGAAGGAAGTTTAAAGAAATTGCTGGAGCGGAAGCTTCCGCAATGCTTTGCCAGCAGTAGTGAAGCCAACTTTTACCGTGCAAAGATCTGAGAAACATGCAATTTTCCAGTGGTTCCCAATTGAAGACCAAGTGGCTTTGCTTTGTTGGTCTAAAAGCTATGTTTATTATAAATTAAAAGATGGTTTTTTTCGAGGAAATATTCTGCAGGGACTAGTATTGATAACTTAATCTCCAATGAAATTCGCATTGAATACGAGGCTTGCTAAAGGAAACTAGTAACACACTGACGCACTTTGAGCACTACCTGACCCTAAAAGGTTGCCACGTTACACTCGCTAAGCGTGCTATAAAAACGCCTCTTCTGAATCGCCGAACGTGAACAGCCCATCATGCCCCTAGTAAGATGGCTGCCACAGCTGCCATCCTACGGTTGCCACGGCTTCACTCGTGGGCAAGAATTTCCACTCCAGCAATCTTTTCAAACCTCCTTGGTATAACCAACTAAAATGTGTTTGTAAGACAGGCATACATAAACATATTCTGCTATCGCATTCATCACCGAGTCTTTGCGGTGAAACTTTGATTTTTGTCTTTTTTTACAGCGACGCTACTTCTGATCATGGCTTTGTCAGCTCCTGTGAACATATTACTACCCTATCTCATTTCTGAGTACAGCGGTGATAGTGGAACAGCTTACGCAGTTGTTATGGGGTTGTACGCGATTGGAGGTAAGTCGGCCGTCAATGGCCACCATCAGTATTCACAGCATTTCTCATCTGACACTACCACAATTTTTCTCCACAGCAGGTGGACCTGAATCTTTTGAAAACATACAGGATTTTCCTCTGCTCTGGATCGAATTGATCCTCCTTGATTGGGTTTGCGCGTGCCTGAACTCACGTTGACATTCACTTTCACGCTTGCAGTAATAGATGTCGTCTGATGTGACAAGAGGCGAAGTAAATAACAATAATTTATTATAACATCAGAAATAACATAATACACCTCACTAAGGGTCCTCCCCGTGAATGTTCAATATGTTTTAAATGCGATGCTAGTCATCGCACAGGTAATCAACTGCGAACGCTTCTATTAGTGTGTACATACTTAGCTGCCTACGTCTAGTTGCTATGCATGGTGCTTGTCTTTTTAACCAGTGATGTACCAAGATAGGCACAGTAGATTTCGGTGTACTACAAACAATATACACTGGTCACAACGTCAGCAACACTAACTGACTTGCACTCGCCATGATACGCTTCCCTTTAGTCAAGTGTTACACATAGCCGTATACAACCGATCATATTGTGCGCGCATACGGCACAGATAATTCAACGTCTCAATCAACAAAGTGACCGCGAAAACACGCATTCAAAAGTTTAGGCAGATCGCAGGCGTTGTGATACTCAATATTACAATCCCTTAGCGCGTGTAACAGCTGTGGAGCAACGTTATTTGATACTGAAGCGCTGGCTAGCCGCTGCTCCGGCTATTCATTTTTATTAACTTTGTATAATCAATTATTGTCAAAACATATACAGATACAGAAAACGCTTCCTTCAACTACCAGTTGTTTCCGCCTCACCGACGTAGCAACGCTTGCTGCCACTCCTTATTGCAAAGCCATCACATCTCGTCTCATCCTCCTATCGCCCACGCCCGTCGATCATTGTAGTATTTCAAAAATAATGGATTGATATGTTGTGTTTAACGTCCCCAAAACAGCAAATGATTATGAAAGACGCCGTAGTGGAGAGCTGCAGAGATGTTGACCACCTGGGGTTCTTTAAACGTGCACCCAAACCTGAGCACACGGGCCTACAACACTTCCGCCTCCATCGAAAATGCAACCGCCGCAGCCTAGATTTGATCCCGCGACCATCGGGTCAGCAGCTGAGTACCTTAACCACTAGACCACGGTGGCAGGGAAGTATTTCAAAAGTAAGAACCAACTTCTACGTCACACTGTCTTCTACCCCAAAGGATATGCTTTGGCCGCGAATAATGCATACAAAGTAAAGAAACACTTTACGACAAGCACAAGTGGCACTTCCAACTATAGTAGACCGAGTGCAAATCCAGACTAAAGTCTAGATTTGGGCCCGGTCTTCTTAGGTGTGGATGGAAGCTTATTACATTAAAAAGAAAGGCGAAAGGTGTGTCAGCGAACCGGCAGTGATGTTGTAGTTATCAGAGAAGAGATTGATAGCTCGATAGCGTAAGGCTGTGTGAAGACTGCGCATGTCTGTATGTTGTTACTTAAGTCTGGATTTGCGACTGGACTATTTTAGTTGGAAGTGTCGCTTGTGCTTGTCGTTGAGTGCTTCTTTATTTTGTGTGTGTTATTTGCGGTCAAAGCATGTCTTAAGCAAGTACCAACTAGGCCAACAATCAGTACTGTTACAGTATTGCTAAAAAGGACAATGGCGGGTTTTTGTAATACCCTCGTTCCTCGTTAATTAAAACCAGATGTTTTCACAGTATTTCAGATCAACCAAAAGGGTCATCCTACCATGGTCACATTCGTTTTCACAAAACCAATGAGCAACCGTGGTCATTTAACCTGGCCTGGGCTTTTCACTTGCGTAGCAGGATACATTTTCATGGTCACTCTACCAGCTTCACAAAGAAGCCACTTTCTCTCTCGTCGGACTCCTACAATCTCTTCCGCATGATCAAGCTCAATTTTCAGTCATTGAGTTTGAGCACCCTCCCTGGACCTCTGCTAATATCAGGCAGCGGAAAGCGATAGAGTTTCTCTGCAATAGACCACGTGACAAGAGTGCAAAGCCACCGCAATCGCTTCACATATAGCAAAGGACTCTACAACTGTGTTCCTGTAAGCTATCTTCTTGCGGCTTGGCGCTCAACGCACCTGTTTTAGCGACCGCATGCAGGCATTTCTTTATAGGACACTTGAACACGTTCTACCTGCACGTAGCACCATCCTTGGAATGACTTCCAGCTATCATGCCCAAACTGACGCATTCACACAGCGCTTTCTTTCAAGTCTATCTGATATAATTTTCAAGTGTATTGCCACAAGTTGTCCGGCAACCTTCTGTACTCACAGGCCCGTTCCTGTTTTTGTATATTCCGCCACACGGGAAGCAAGCAAAGCGCGCACTTGAACGCTAAACTGCGTGTGTCACCAAACCACGTGCTGAAGAAGACCGGCAGCTCGAAGAATAACCGGCACGAGACTAAAAGTGTTGAAGAGGACATCGACAATGTTTGGACGAGTGAGCGTAGGACTTCTTTTCGCAAGTCGAGTAGCTGAGTTAAGTAGCACAGGTTTGCCCTACATGAACAGTTGTTTTACCTGAAAGCGCTGTATTTGTTGGCTACAAACTGGTGGAGGTGCAGGGTGATAATTTCAAGCTCACCTCCAGCTATGGAGCTTTGCCCAGATCCCCAGAGATCGGATACAGTGGAATTAAGATCTGTTGGCCAACACGCAAGCGGCCGCTTGCGTGGTGAGGAACCAAAGTTTAACCCTCTCTTCGATTCGTCAAGACCAATGGAGACCGTAAGCCGAGAAGCTACTACAATGGCTGACCCAGCGAGGACGTTTCCATCTCACGTCGTTATGTATCCACCCCAGACACCAGAGGTCTTCCAAAGTGACATCTTCAAAGGTGCTGAGGACTGACTACAGGCCTTCAAACACGTCGTGAGGCTGAATGTTAGGACGAAGCCAGGAAATTACGTTATGTCTATGTAGCAATGAAAGAGCCCGCCACGTACGTGGTTTCAAAACCACGAAGCGTCTTTCCTTCATGGTACTACTTCCGGAGGGAGCTCCTTGCTACCTACCTTAACAGGACCGCAGTGAAAAGGCAGAAGCTGCTGTGCAGACCAGAAACCAAAAAAACGAGAGCGTCGCCATGTACAATGAAGGCATGTCCCGGCTTTTTGGTCGAGCTGACCCAAATATGACTTGGGGAAGAAGTTGCGACACCTCATGCGTTGAGTAAAAGAGGACTTTTTGCAGGCCTAGTGCGTATCCTTCCCGCTCTGTGGCCGAATTCAGATCCGAGGACACTATGATAGAGGAGACACTGCAGCAGCGCACGCGCCTGTACAACAGGAACGTAAGTGTTTCATCAGTTAGCACATCCTCAGCAAGGCTCACGAGCAAGATTGATCCGTCTTCCGGGAAGAGCTCCAGATAATGCAACTGTTTCAAGGCGCTCCAGCGATGCTCTCACTTGCGGACGTTGTACCTTGAAGAAGTGTGGCAAGCTATTCTTCCGCCGCAGCCCCAGGTACTGCAGCACGCGCAACCAGAACCCCAGCTGCAGTTATAGCACGAACAAGTTTTAACCACAGGAATTAGGACACACGAACCGTACAGCAGTGACCAGCGTCACGCCCCGGACATTTTTCCCAAGTATGCCACCACCAATGCCAAAAGGAGGACCACGTAAGAGTGACGTATGGCTCACTGCGGACGGACGGCCCCTGTGTTACCACTGTGGAGAGGCAGCTCACTTTTATCGGGCTTGCCAATATCGTATCGTCGAGTGGAACTGCGAGGCTTTCCAGTCAACGCACCGTGTCGCCGAAGCGGTGAGGGCCCTTACGAGATCGATGAGTTTCTGTCTTCGCGCCATAACACTGCAGAATACCCAGCAACGGGAGTCGCGATCGTCAGCACCAATGCTCTATCGGTCGCTGAGTCCTCGTCCGTCATCAGATCCCCGAAGTCGTTCACCTAGCCCGCACCGGAAAAACTAGAGCCAGCGACCTATGGAACCAAGACCACTGATGCTTCGAAGCTGGAAGACCCTCCAACGCTAACCCGACCAGACGACGGCAGTTATGCAACGACGGATAAGTTACGTTACGACGGGTAAGTTACGAATAGTTACGTTACCTCCAAACTCTTAGTCACCATCGATGACCCCGAGGCTGTTTCGCTGATAGACACTAGTGCAGACTACTCCGCGGTAAGTTGCGTCCCCATCAACGTCGATCACGCCAACTAGCACACCGTCCGGTCATTCGTGACCTCAGCGGAATTACCCCTATGTAGCACACCACAGGCTTTTACTTTCCTTCTTCCTGGTCTACGGCTGTGTAAAAGAGTCCTCCCCTTGACGTCACCTTTTTTATGTTCCTATGAACTCGACTGGGCCTTGGAGTTAGTATTTATTATCTTAACTGGCCGCTGTTCGCCACAACGCTTACTTCAATAAAGAGGCTAGTCAATAAGAGCACAAGACTTACCATTGTGACGTTCACGGCGTTATTCATTTCAATTATGGAGACGAAGCATTTCTGTGGGCACTAACCTAAGTTACGGGCCAGTGTGAAAGTTTTGGCCACGTTTTACTGGCCCCTAAGCTATTTTGGAGAAACGTTTTTCTGATTATTGGCTAACTCCCGTTCTCGTGTCTTGTGATGGCTGTTACTATGGCATGGATGTCTTTCACGTGTCACACCTAAAACAAGTTGTGCGAAGTGCACTATCGCAATAAATAGCGGCCAGGCTGGCCGCAACCACTACAGTTCAGAGCGCCTGGAGTGTACGGTTCACTTAACTTACTCACGCCACGAGCAGCTGGCCAGCCTTAAAAATGGCACACTCATGGGCCATTGTGCTTCAATGCAGCATCAGTGGCCATATTTGCAGATTTTACTGGTGCCATCAGGAAGGAAAAAGACAAGATACGAAGACTTCGAATGAGAGAAGTTGTACACCACTGAATCGCAATATCGTCGCTCATTCCAGAGCAGCCCACATCGTCAAACTGCGTAGAACCTCGGCACAGTTGCCAGTTCCCCCTATCTCCTTCGTTGCTTATCTTCAGCCTGTGGTTCTCTTCCCCACTTCGACCAGCGACATCTACTTCTGACCATCGACTGGAGAACTGAGCTTTGGGAGGAAAAGCTGCACCTTTCGAAGTGCATGAAACTTCTCCGTACAGCCCGTGAAATGTCTTGCTGTATGTGGAAAGTGTGCGGACTGAGGCAATGGTAGACGCAGGCGCTTCGCCTTCCGTAGTTATTGCTCACTTGTGTTCCCTTTTGAGAAAAGTGAAGACGCCATACAATGGTCCTCCCCTTCGCTGCGCTTACAAAGCTCTTATTTGGGCCTCCAGTGCTTGTACGCTGTGGGTTTACATTACTGACATATTTAAACCTAATCAGTTTTTCGTACTTCTTGCGCTCACGTGTTTATATTGGGACGGTACTTACTTTCCTCAGAAGCAGCTCTTATGTCGTGTCAACAGCGACTCATTCATATGACGGATACCTAAATTTTATCACATCTCGATATTCACCACTTCCGTTTTTTTGAATGCCGCTTAATATAGTACTGCGCCAGGGGACGAGACTAGTATTACGTTCACTCACGACACTATCATTTGTGCTTACGGGTTCATGGCACCACCTGGTCGCTGCAAGCCTGCGGGGCTTACCATCGCACTTGGCCTCGTGAGTGCGAACAGCTGTATAGCGTTGGTCACTGCAGTTAAGCTCACTTCATCACCAGCCATACTGCTCAGGGCACCACTGTGAGTTGCTGCGCTGACACCGAGTTGCAGTGCTGACACTTCTCCAGTTACAAGGTTTCCGTGAACGCAGAATCACCACCTTTTTGTACGCTTCATCTGATATCAAATCTGCGACCGCTGCTTCAAATACCACCGTCACTGATGAGCAAAACAGATAACTTTGAGACCTTCAAAGCATAATGTTCGACGTGTAGGTCGGTACACACTTCGAGGGAACACGCGAGGTGTGGATTTCGTTAAGCGCAGTGCCATGCATGGCAAGTTGTCAAACCAAAATCATGCGCGAACTGATGCAGAGGAGCTGCATATATACCCTTTGTCGTCTTTTACGAAAACGCCCCTTGCATATAGCTTCCGGGCGGTGCTGTAGTTATATAAGAGGTGTCGTAACCATGAATTGTGACCACCAGCGCGTTCTGGTAACAAACTTCAGTGCTGTGACGGCACTTTGCGAGAGGTATGGCAGTCCCGCACGTGGGGGAGCTCACTGAAGTCGCAGGTTGTTTGATTGCGGAGAAAGCCGATTTCACCGCGGCAGCACTTCTCTCTTGTCGATGGTTGCCCAAGTTCGCTGCGCACGCAGAAGCAAAACTTCCTGGGGGTGAAAAATGTTTCAGGACTGTGTTTTCTCGACGTTCAGAGTTCGCCAAATGCTGTTGACGAAACATGGCATCATAACAGATGAAGCTGCCAGATTTATACTGCTCAGAAGAATGCTTACCGAGTAGCTCCACGGAAACGTGAGGCCATGAAATTCAGGTGTGAAAGATGCTTCAGGATGACGTTATTTCGGCGTCGAAGAGTCTTCGGGAGTCGCTGGTAGCATTGGTGAAGAAAAGAGACAGCAACCTACGTTTCTGTTTTGAATACCGCAAACTCAATCAGGTTAAGAAGAAGGACGATTGCTCAGTACCTTGTATGGACGATGCCTATTTCGGCCTCACCATGCACGTTATTTCTCGTCGATGAACTAACCGTGTGGATATTAGCAAATAGAAGCCGATGGAAGAGATCAAGAACAAAGCCACAATTGTTACACCTGATGATTTTTATGAGTTTTAGGTTCGCTCTTCAGCTTCGTGCTCAGCGCAGGCCCCATTTCAGTGGTTCATGGACACAGTACTATCAGGCCTCAACTGGCAAACATGTCCGGTATATTTGGACGATAAGATTGCAATTTCAGCTACATTTGACGAGCACTTAAAGCGACTGTACACGGTATCTAAAGTGATATGATCGGCTGCGCTAATGCCAAAATAAAAAAAAAACTTTTCGCTTTGGATACATAAACGTTCTTTTTTTGGGGGGAGGCGGTTGTACCGCGGCTCACCCTTTTGTAATGTGTCAGCCCCGCATCCACATCTTATCATGCTCTTGCCGCGAACTGGTGAGGTTTTGTATAGTGATTTACGAGGTGCAGCCGGCACTTACCTTTGCGAAGTTGAGAAGCCGTGACCTTCGCTCTCGGCCATGGCGGTTGTTGTCGGTGGCAGACCGGCAAGACGACGGCTCGGGCGAAGTTCGAACAGCTGTGGCTCCGTGGTTCGTTGACGTGCTGTACCCAGCACCCCACTACTCGGTTACGTTTATAAATGTGTTTATTCCACTGTGGCGTACCGGTATACTTGAATGTGTCAAGAACCGGTGGCCTATCTCGCTAGCCGAACGTCCTCTTCTCTCATCTGCCTGTTCCCCACCACCCAGAGGCTCATATTCAAATCTCATATGCAGTAACAGTATTAAGGTTCCCGTGGTGGAGCTCTTATTCTAGGACCCCACTGGCTCGAGCAGCTCGCTGGTCCTGGTCCTACATTGCCGGCTGGCTTCCCAGGTCCTGCCGAATGAGTGGCACCTCCCACGACACTTCGAAATTGTTTCGTGTGAAGAGGTGTGAGTTGCCCTTTGCCGGTCTTTGTGGGAAAGTCGAAATGATGGGTAAGAGTGCCAGTGTGTCACTGCACCGAGCCCAGCAGTCAGCAAATCGGGATGGCTGGACATTGCTTATTGTGTGTATGTTGGAATATGTGTTCGCCTGTATTCGTCACCAATTTCTAGATTGCCAGCGGGTGACCTTACGATGGCATGATACAATTATCTGCTGGGCCAGCTTTGGCTCTCAAGAGTAAGTTGTGGCAGCGTACGTAAAAAGTAATCCGGTCGGGTCAACGTGTCAGTGGCTCGAAAAAATAATGTTCGAGCCAAGCAGTCTGCCCGTTTGCTTTTTCCTACACCTTCGTGAGCGGTAAACCACGTGATTCCATGGTCTTCTTGTAGGTTAGATCCTAGCGTGCGTAGGACGCTCCTGAGAAGAATGCCTCTGAGAAACAGTCGGCACGTCGCTTGGGAATCTGCGAGACCGTTCACAGGCTGTTTCTTGCACTCTACTTCATGGATGTCCAGGGCAATGGCTGCCGCTTCTGCTATGGCCGTGCTTTTAGTACGTATTATCGCCGACGTGGCCACCTGGTTTCGGTCAGTAACGGCCGCAGCTAATGCGTTTAGCCTCATTGGGTATGGAATGGAGTCTGTATAGTAAGGGCCAGGGTCATTTCGTAGCCGTTCCAGTGACGTCGTTCTTGCTCCTCTGTGGCCGGCATTAACACTGAGTTGCATATTTTTCCTTGTCTGCTCTGTCTGCTCTGGGTAACACTGAGTTGCATATTGTTCCTTGTCTGCTCTGGGTATTTGATGCGTCTCCTCACCGCAGAACTGTGGTGACAAGGAGTAGTGAAGCGGCTTTAGCAATAGTCTGCCTTACATCGTCAAGTTGATTCTCTCACTCTGCGCAATCAATACGGCTGCAGTGTGTTCGTCATATGTACTATATACACCCAAGCATTCCCAAAGAACTGTTTCAGTGCAATCTGGGAGGCCTAATGCAGCTTTTCAGGCAATGCGTATGAGTGTGTTGGCCTGCTCTGTTTGCCATCTGCGTGTTAATTGATACGGGAGAGCATACGTATTGCGACTAATGATGAAGACATGTACCAACATTGTAGTGTATTCTTCCATCACGCTCTCATTAGTGCAAGTGACGCTTCATGTGTCTCACTGCACTCCTGGTAACGCGTTTCAGGCAGCGTCAACGAGCTGCGACAACGTCTTTACAGGCCGCCAGTTAAGGGACATTTCGACCAAGACACTCTCACAGCGCTTCATCCAAAGCCAAAAATGTCGGCTTAGAAGCTGTACTCTTGCAGTGGCAAGATGGCGCCGGATGACTATTTGTTTCTGCAAGTAGACCTTTCCCCCGTATGGAAGTAATGACTCCACCACTGAGAAAGAGGGCCTTGGAGTGTTGTGGGCAGTTTAAAAGTTCACCAATGTTTGTACGGCCACCCGTTTAAAGTTGATTGATATGTGGGGTTTAACGTCCCAAAACCACCATATGATTATGAGAGACGCCGTAAAGAGGGCTCCGGAAAATTTTACCACCTGGGGTTCTTTAACGTGCACCCAAATCTGAGCACACGGGCCTACAACATTTCCGCCTCCATCGGAAATGCAGGATTCGAACCCGCGACTTGCGGGTCAGTGGCCGAGAACCTTAGCCACTAGACCACCGCGGCGGGGCACCCGTTCAAAGTTATCAGCGACCATCACTCCCTTTTTCAGTTGACGAACTTAAAGGCTCTATCGTGGCGATTGGGGCGGTGAAGTCTTAAGCCTCAAGAACTCAAAACGGTGATTGTTTACGTATCTCGAAAGTGACATACGGATACCGATTGCCTTTCTCGCGCCTCATTGAAACATGCAAATTCCAATGAAGACTTGGCGTTTGTCGGTGTTTCCAACACCGACAAACACAACTCAACGACCCCGAGTTGCAACTTCTCTAATGATTTCTTGGATGGTCACACATCATCTTAGGCAAAGTTGTTTGCAAGAGGACTAGCGTCATTATGCTTGCGCAATTAGGTCTTGTATAGGGTGAAATTTTGTTGGACGAAGCCCTTTATGCCATGGGCTGTTCGTCCAGTATTTTAGCAAAAGCCACCTCTCGTTTAGTCCGCATGATGTCGGTACTGTATATGAAAAATAAATGACGAAAATATGCGACATGGTGGTACCTGCAATGTTCACTAGATGGACGAACGGACGAATCGACGAACGGACGGACGGACGGACGGACGGACGGGCGGGCAGGCAGACAGGCAGACAGGCAGACAGGCAGACAGGGAGGCGGGCAGGCGGGCAGGCAGGCGGGCGGGCAGGCAGGCAGGCAGGCAGGCAGGCAGATGGACGAAAGAATGGACAGATGAACGCACAGATACGGGCGGATGAAAACACGAACAGACTGACAGACGCTTAGCCCCACTCATCATCACTCACTCCGTGGATATGCTGTGATTTTTTCTAAACGGTAACACCTATTTACTCGTTGTCCCAACACTTCTCAAAAGAGAAGTAGTCTGTGCGTGTCATGATGAAGCAACATCCACTACACACGAACACTCTGCTGAATGAGACGAAAATACTACTGGCCAAGAATAACGGCAACCATTCAACACTACGCTCGGATTTGCCTTCAGCGCCAACGCAGAAAAGTGCCAGCCAACAAGCCAGGGATGCTCCTGCAGCCTATTGATGTACCGGAAACTTAATTTGCTGAAGTTGAAATGGATCTCCTTGGACCATTGCCAACTTCGGCTGCTGGTCCCAGATGGCTAATTCTAGACCCAGACTGTCTCAATCACTGCACTGTAACGAAGGTTCTGGAGTAGGTCATGACAAGTGAACCAGGCCGGCTTCTTCTATTTTTGAGAATATAGTCCTGAGCAATAAAGCTTCTTCTGTAGTAGTAATGGGCAGGGAAGCATCATTCACACTCGTGCTGTTACCATTTTAAGCCTTAGCGGAACTTGTCAACGACGTACAACGGCATACCATTCACAAACGAATGGTCTGATGGAGACACTGGTCAAAACACTTTCGGATATGCTCTGCATGTAAGTCGATGTGGCACATAAAAACTGGGATAATATACTCCCTTATGTCAATTCAGCGTACACTACAAGAGACAACACACTTGACACCATTTTCCTTTTTCTATGGCCATGAAGTCACAACCAAGCTCGACGCTATGCTGCCTCATGAAAACGACAGCATTGAAACGAGTGCCTACTATAAAACTAAGCATGAAAAGAAGCCCAACGACTTGCCCGTATACGTATTCGTCACCAGCATGACTACGCTACAAGTCGCTGTATTCTACGTCAACGGCCATTCTCCTAAGATT
Organism: Rhipicephalus annulatus; assembly: GCA_013436015.1. Classification (NCBI taxonomy): domain Eukaryota; kingdom Metazoa; phylum Arthropoda; class Arachnida; order Ixodida; family Ixodidae; genus Rhipicephalus; species Rhipicephalus annulatus. The sequence continues at coordinate 136,973 of WOVY01006277.1, read as the reverse complement.
CGGGAGATATAGTTTGGAACTGGACCCCTGTTCGTCATTGTGACCTCTCAGAGAAGCTCTCACGCAAGTACATTGGTCCGCATAAAGTCTTTCGACGTCTCAGTGACGCTAACTTTGAAATTAATCCCGACATTTCACATTGTTCAAGGCGTCAAAGCCATGCAGCAATATTTGTGCATATGGTTCGGATGAAGTTCTAGTCACCCGAATGAACTCGTTAACTACCAATGACTGCAACTTCTCCCTCCATGATGATTGATGCATCAAGACGATACTTTTTTCGAAGGAAGGCTGATGTCACAATTATTAGCCGGCAGCAGAACTGATGAGCATGAAACGAGCAGCACGAGCAGAAGTTTCTGCTTTTTCGAGGAAGACGACGTTAAGGTGTCTGCTCTTGTGTTCTTGTGTTTTGATATGACCAGGCCTATTTTTTTTGCAACGAAACCTTGTGTTTTGTTGTTTCATAATCCACAATTTTTGTTGCTATTTAGAACACGCACTTCGGGAAGATTGCAATGGGTGGAAAACAACAAAGTACGTCCTATCTGGCCACTATTTTCATAAATTCATACATACGTTATGTACGTACGGTATCAAATTCAAAGGTAAATCTCTTTCTGTTGGTCCTGTTTCTTTTTCTACTTTACCTTCGGCAGCAGTGTTCACAAAGGGGTATGGTAAAGCTGGTAAGATATCAGCAACCTCTATTTTAATCTGGTTTGTTAGACTGACCTCACTCTTGTGCTCACATGACTTCTCAATGGTAGCCTAAATACACGTGGTGACCATTCCTCTTTTTATTAACCTTGGATGCACACTGTCAAAAGGAAGGACCTTCTTAGTACTCCTGGGCTTATAGAACCAGCAAGTATGTACATTATCAAAAAACGAAAGGTGAAGCTCGAAAAACTGAATGCAGTTGTCTTTAGGTGAATTTGGGTTTACTTATATTTGAAATATCTGGATTGAAAGTAACCACGGCAATCACAAACTACTTCGAGCTGATATTCTTCGACACCAAGCAGCATAAATAACGCATTGAAGCTAATTGGGTACCGCAATCTTGAGAAGCTATAAATGTTAGTAGGCAAGTGCTAAAACGTTTACTTACGGGCCATTTTTACCTGCAACGAGCACAACCTTGATCATCCTTTGGATGTAATCGTTTCGGATATTCAGTCATGGAAAAAATGTGTAGGCACTTCTCTTCAGCATAGTTTGGAAAAGTTTACATCGAAAATCTGTTTCTCGTAAGAAGCGCCACCGATCGGGTCTAGGAATGCAGGAATGGTTTTATTGCACTGTGGTAGCATTTTAAATAGACGTTGATGACCTCTATTATTCTGTTCGATGTGATGGCCATATTTCTGCTGTGAGCAAATGTTAAATTTTTGAAGAACAGGAGCCGAATTTTCAGAACAGTGTAGGCATGAACTCTGACACCTTTATTATTATCGTAGAATTACTTCTAAAATGCATCACCACCAACTACCAAGGACTATTTTAATGCAGCGCAGTGACGTGCACAGGCTCGTCCTTGGCCCACTTTTTGCATCTTTTTGTCTGTTATTAACAAATGCATTTCTGCAAGCTCTGCGTCTGTACACGTGCACAGAGTTAATCATCGTGTTCAAGATTACATTGTGCTTGTTGTAAAAACTGCGGAAATGTTTTTTTAATGGAAAAGTTGAGGGTGCTCTCAACACATTCATTGAGCACTCCTGGAGGCTAAAAATTACGTTTGAATTGCCCAAAGACAACTGAATTCAGTACTTAGATGTGCACCTTTCATTTTCTGATAATGCGTCTACATGCTGGCCCTATCAGCGCCGGAGTGATGGGAATGTCCTTTTTTGATAGTGGGCATCAAAAAAAATAAAAAGAGCCCCTTCAGAAGTCATGTGAGGACAAGCATGAGATCAGCCAAGACAACAAGTATAAAAGACTATAAGATGCCGCATTCCTAACATCATCATGATACCTATTTGCGAAACCCTCCTGCATAAAGTAAAAGTCAATAAAAATGGACCAGTAAAAAACAGAGTGATCAAAGACTTTTGCATGTTATACCACACGTAAAAAGGTATCTTAATATTTAGAAAATATCCACCAGATATGATACCAATATCTTATTTTCCGTTCCTTGCAAGCTTTTGAAAGTGTGTGTGTGTGTGTGTGTGTGTGTGTGTGTGTGTGTGAAATAGCGACAAGAAAACGCATTATTCGTCCTGGGAATAGGTTTACTTACTGCGAATCTCATCTCATGTATGAGACACCATGGAATCATATGTACTATATACACCCAAGCGTTCCCAACGAACTGTTTCAGTGCGATCTGGGAGGCCCAACGCAGCTTTTCAGGCAATGCGTATGAGTGTGTTGGCCTGCTCTGTTTGCCATCTGCGCGTGAATCGATACGGGAGAGCATATGTAATGCGACTAATGATGAAGACATGTACCAACCTTGTAGTGTCTTCCATAATGCTCTTATTAGTGCAAGTGACGCTTCATGTGTCTCCCTGCACTCCTGGTAACGCGTTTCAGGCAGCGTCAACGAGCTGCGACAACGTCTTTACAGGCCGCCAGTTAAGGGACATTTCGACGAAGACACTTCGACAGCGCTTCATCCAACGCCATCAATGTCGGCTTAGAAACTGTACTCTTGCACTGGCAAGATGGCGCCGGATGACTATTTGTCTCTGCAAGTAGACCATTCCCCCGTATGAAAGTAATGACTCCACCACTGAGAAAGAGGGCCTTGGAGTGTTGTGGGCAGTTTAAAAGTTCACCAATGTTTGTACGGCCACCCGTTGAAAGTTGATTGATATGTGGGGTTTAACATCCCAAAACCACCTTATGATTACGAGAGACGCTGTAGTGGAGGGCTCCGGAATTTTTGACCACCTGGGGTTAATTAACCTGCACCCAAATCTGAGCACACGGGCCTACAAGATTTCCGCCTCCATCGGAAATGCGGCAACCGCAGCCGGGATCCATAGCCGCGACCTGCGGGTCAGCAGCCGACAACCTTAGCCACTAGTCCACCGCGGCGGGGCATGAGATACCGTTGACATGCGGAGAGATATACATATAATGTATAGGGCAATGCTTCAATAACCGAGTAATACAGCATGCTTGCAATGTTCGAAATGGCTATAGTAGCCGCATGGCTGTACACTGCAAAGAATAAAAGTTTGGTCCTCTGTTTCAGAAAACACTTAAAAAAACTGAGGACCACGAATGAAAGAAAACTCATACCAAATTTTTTTAAAGGAATGCCGCAAATCAATGCATGATTACACTATCACTTTTCCTTTCCAAGGAAGAATATTGTTTTTTTTATATCACATATGTCGCGCTGCGCAAGAGCACTGTTTTTGCGTTCCATATAGAAGCGTTCGCAGCACCTTTATTAACCCTTTCGGCCCTGGCGGTGTCACTTGACACCACCGCCGAAATTTTCCCCTAGTATCTCGGGAACGTATCATATACTGCTCATTCTTGGGTGCATAGTTTTTCAATGATCCCCACTGCAATTGACACCAATATTGCCGCACGTTTGTGGGGATAGCAGCCACAAAGAAAAGAAGCGTGACCGAGGTCTTCCGTGAAGCCGAGGCGCGTAAGTTGAGGCGGGTAAGCGCCATTTTCAGGACGACGTACCGAAGCTGTTTCAGTGAGTATTAGGCTGAAAAGTAAGACGTTGCTTTCCATTTTGTGTGCACCATTGATTGGCAGAAAAAAATAAGCCACTTTTTTTATTTTCGAATCACAGGACCCTAATTACCTAATTTGATGCCACGTTAATTAATCCGAAAATGCTTGTACCAGTGGCTCAATTTTTGTTTGTGGTCTTCTGAGGTCGTAACTACTAGAAAAACGCGCACAAAAAGTGTATCTGACCAAAATAAAAAATCCAGGGCTGAAAGGGTTCAATTTAGCTGACAGTCGGCGCTGTGTCCTGTCTTTTTTTCTCTTCTTACTAGTTTAGTGCTATTCTTACAATACAATCTTTTTTGCTATGCTTATTCGTCATCGACTAACTAAGTATTCTTTTTCCATCAGGTCCAGGTGCGGTCATGGCGTATATTTTAGCAGCCTTGCTTCAAGAAGAAGGCGCCAGGTGGCCTTTTTTGTTTTTTCCACCATTCCAACTACCAGCGGCTGCTGTACGGGCCATAAACTTTGAGCTAGAAATCGCAGCGTGCCACTACGTGATGCGCCATAATGATTCCAAATATAGTCACGTCTACTTCTGTTGGGCTGGGCGAAAGTTAAGCGCTGCAATAAAAATTTGTTGCGATGGTACGTATCTTCTCTTTTACATATTTACTCGTTGTATTTAATAGGAAATTTTTAACTAGAGAATTGTATAGTTGTACTCGCAACTCCATACTATAATGCATTGAATATTTTCATGTTCTTGCGCCCGCTTTGCATTATGTACAACCTATTTTAGGTTAAGATTGTTGTATTAATTTTTTTGCGTTTTAGCACGGTGTTTTATTTTTACAGCTTTTTTATATTATATTATAAGGTTTATTGATGTTTTGCCAGCGACATACTCGCAAGCCCTAAAGACGCCGAACACATAACGCAGTGAAAATGGAGCATTACTCTTGTAACGATCGACAGGTCTTTTTCGCTGCAAGGTGCTCAGACAAAATAAAAAAGCAGCCCCATTTTATAGCAGAAAGGGTCATGTCAAGACGAAAATGGTTGTTTATAGTCCCATAGAGTAAGCATGCATAGCTCTGAATTGCTAGAAAGATCACTTATGCTACTGGTGCCAAAGCTAAAATGTTAAACATTACGCATCCGTGCCCCATGAAGGGCGGCGATGCCGAGATGCCCTAAAAACGTGATTGTGGGGCCTAGGATTGAAGTGCACTCTATTACCCGGCTGGTGGTGCGTTTACTCTTGGATCTGCGCCAGCTTTCCAGACCCATGCACAGTAGGGGCAGGGGAGTCTGTCTTGCAGCCACCATTCTAAAGTACGAGTGGTAAACTCAGTAGAGAAACGAAGGCCCCCCACGCACCGGATGCTAGCCGGGTAATTTCTAAGAAGGGACAGTGTCCCGGAAATTCTGTTCATGTATTTCTAGCGGAACCAGCGAAGTGACCAATGGAATTCATGATCTGATGGCAGAAACGGTATCCACTGCTTCCTTAAAGCAGCATCTAGCAATATAAGGAGGTTTCAAAAAGATCATCGAAAGCCCGAGAGATGAAAGTTTGGAGGAACTGTGAGTTCTTAATGAAGTAAATGAACTTTTAGTGTTCTACATAGGCTCCTCAGCATGGTAATCTCCAACATTTTTTTTATTGTGAGGTATGAAAATCAAATCATCAGCCCGTGCCATAAACATATAGCTTGCAAAGCCAATCAGAAAACAAAAATGAACAGGGCAGAGCCAAGTGAAATTTTGAGAGGGAAGGACGTGCTGAAGGAGCGTATTCCACGCCTAGTTGATCCAGGCAAAAAATCTTGTTTTTGTTTAAAATTTTGTTCTTGTTGCTAACACCTTTCACCGAACTAAACTGCAGTGGTGGACTCTTGCGATGCGCAATTTATTGGCGCTGTCTTGAAATTCTTGCGTTTCTTGTTTTTGTAAGAGTAGGAGTAGCCTGATGATTTAAGCGTCTCTTTTGAAATAAGTGCTCAGTGAAACTAAAATACCTTTATTACTGCCCCTTCGCCCACCCTATTTGCATCAATACGGTTTGCATATTTCATTCAATAATTTTTATAAGTAGGAGACGTCAAGAAGTACGTGGAGTTGGAGGTATTCTTCAGTTCTTGTTTCATTTTTTTTCATATTGTGAGCGCGAAATGCGAAAAGCTCTTCGTTGTCTTTACATATCATCCTTAAATGTACATATTCGTCATCTGTAAATATAATCACCAGTGTGATTTAGCTCGAGTCTGGCTGAATCAACCGGTTCCTTATAAGTGGTGGATGGTGCTTCTGCTTCCCCTAAGCCCTCTAGCCCGTTCTCGCTGGAGCTCCGCTTTGGTCATCATGTGTAACCTCCTGCCATGGCCACCGGAGAAAATCCTGGTCCATCCCACACCACCACCCTACTGAAGCTATCGCCATCCGCTCTACCGAACAACACCCGCCAGTGTGATCCACCTGTGTTTTCCGGTCTCCGAAGTGATGATGTAGAAAACTGGATAAAAAACTACGAGCTTGTCAGCAACTTGAGCAGGTGGGACAATCCACAGAAGTTGCGCAGAATCCCCTTTTAGTTGTCCGATGTCGCTAAAACTTTGTTCTGGAATCACCGCTCAGATCTTCCCGACTAGGACACTTTCGCGCAGCAACTTTGTCAAACTTTCAGCACCCCTGAAACTCGCACTGAGGCAGCAAGAAAGAAGCTCCCTGAACGCACGCAGCTGCCGAGTGAATCTTACACTTCGTATATTGAGTATGTCCTTGCACTGTGCAAGCGAATTAACTCCACCATGTCTCAGAACAACCAAATACTCCACATTAATAAAGACATCAACATAATCACCTTTAACGCCCTCGACACGCGAAATCCTGGTACCAACCAGGACGTGATAACCATCTGCCAGCGACTTGATGGCCTTCAGTCTCTTTCCCACTGCTACGATGCCTCCGACATTCGTCTGCCTGCACCCCTCAACTTACCTGGGCTTATTTCGACATCGTTCTTGAAGAGCTTCATGAGTGCTGGTCTTTCTGCAATACAGAAGTTACTCTCCCTTCTGAAAAAAAAAGACTTCGAAACCTGATTAAGCAAGACGTCATGTCCGCATCACGTCCGACTTGTCACAATGGTCTCTACGTGCGCCAGACGCCAGCGTATACCGAAGTTTACCATTTCTGTACCTACACCAGGTGACAGTACGCCTGTGGCTTCGTTATCACAGCCAGTTCGTGCACCGCCTTAGTAGGCCCCTCATCGCCCTTCTCTGCCCATCTGTTACTAATGTGGCTTATTGAGGACATAGCACCCGGTTTTGTCGAAAGCGCTAACAAGACGAGCAACCGGCTACGCTCCCGAAGAACACCGAAGCTTCCATCTGACTATGAACTACCTACGGTGACCTTCCCGCTCGTCCTATCACCGTTTACCGTCCCCTACATAACATGGTGACATGTCTGAAAATGCCCGTACTTCGCGCCACAGGTAACATTCGCCAGGTCGGCGTTCAGTGTTGCCTCTGCGGCCCGCCTACCATTCAACAAACGCCCACGTGGAAAACTCCGCGATGCAGTTTTAGAGGGAAAACTGCATCGCGGGACAGCTAACGACTCCTCCCCAACGGCCATCAACCTTGATAGTAGTGTTTGTAGAAAGTGTATGCGTTGAGGCTCTCGTAGACACTAACGCTGCCGTTTTGATTATTCGTCCTGATTTTTGTTCTCGACTTCGAAAAGTGATCACTCCTTATAGCGGCCCACCTCTCTATGCGGAGACCAACGCTCTCATTCGTTCACTTGCGCAGTTTACCATTCATGTCTGCATTGAATTCATTTGTCATGACGCTGTTTATGCGATATTCGTGAGCGCACACACGATCTCATTCTAGGGTGGCATTTCTTCTGCGTCCGCTTCCATATCTTGTCATCAGCGTCTCCCGCATATAAATGCCACCGACTCTTCGCCGCTTGAATACGAAGGACGAATCCGCCTTGTCACCACGGCAGACTATGTACTTCAGCCATATATCGAAGAAATTATAAGCGTTAATTGCACCGACATTCTGATTAGTGAAGTACGTATTTCCTTACAGTCATACCCTACGTATGGACACTGTGATCACACCAGGGCCTATTCGCTTCTTCGGTGGGTCTGCCTACTTTACTGCCCTAATTCAAACCCCCTAATCTGTAGCGCTCCCCTGTGGCTCAACAGTATCTTGCGCAGTCTACATTCAGCCTGTTGCGATCATTACTCTTCCGAACAACAACCACAACAATGTTCCAAGTCAACATTACCGCCATTCAATGCCTCTTCCTCACCTGTGTCGGCATCCAAAAGCACTGACTTAGCACTAGCTCAAACTGAAGATTTGCTCACCCTGCTGACTAGACACTGTTCTCAACTTGACGTGAGTTTGCCCGTCCTCAGCATGGATACCACCTCTACTCACAGCATCCAGACTGGCGGCTCTCGTATTATACGTCGGCGTCCATATAGCGTGTCTCAGGCAGAATGCAAGATCGCCGAGGAAAACGTCTCAGACATTCTAATATGCAACATCTTGCGTCCTTCCTCGAATCCCTGTTCATCCCCAGTTGATCTGGTTCAAAAGAAAGATGCGACAGTTTGTTTCAGCGTCAATCACTATGCGCTAAACAAAATAACGCGCAAAGATGTTCATCGTCTGCCTCGCATCGATGATGCAATGGGTTCATTACAAGTCGCCGAGTATTTTTCTATTCTCGACCTTAGGTCAGGCTTTTGGCAGATACCAATGTCATAGTCTGACAAAAAGAAGACCTCATTTTCAACGCCAGATGGGCTGTACGATTTTACTGTGATGCCTTTTGTACTCTTTAATGCACCCGCCACCTTAGAACGCATAATAGACGGCGTATGGTGTGGTTTGAAATTGAAAACATGTCTTTTCTATCTTGACGACATAGTAGTTTTTATTCCGCGTTATCGCAGAATCTGCAACGTCTTGAAAAGGCCTCGCATGTCTTTTAAAAGCCAGCCTACAGCTGAATACCAACAAATACACTTTGTTAGCAAGACAATCAAGGTTCTCGGCCACTTAGTCAGCAAAGAAGGAATTCAGCTGGACCCTTACAACTTTGCCGCCATCCTCGACGTTTCCCGTCTAATATGTCGAAACGACCTTCGCAGATTTCTTGGGATAGCTTCTTCCGGCGCTTCATACGCGGCTTCGTAGAAGTTGTGTATTCCCTTCATCGACTCCTCGCAAGTAACGTTACCTTGGTTTGGGCCGGAGACTGCGAAAGCGCTTTCACGGCATTGAAGCAAGACCTCACGTTGGATCCGGTACTGTGTCACTTCGATACAAGCGCACCCATCATCTTTCACACTGACGCTAGTAGTTATTGTCTAGGTGCTGTACTCATTCATTGCCACAATTCACGGGAACGTGTCGTTGTTTACGCAAGTCGTGTTCTTACCGCTGCAGAAAAGAACGACATCCTTAAAGAGCAGGAGTGTCTTGCTGTTGTTTGGGCAGTGCTAAGATTTCGACCATATCTTCAAAGCAGTCACTTTACCGTAGTTACAGACCATAACGACCTATGCTAGCTTTCATCGCTGTAAATGTTATCGGGTCGCCCCGGTCGCTGGGTGCTTCGCTTGCAGGAGTATGATTTTGATGTCGCCTACAGATCTGGGAAAAAGCATCAAGATGATGATGCTCAATCACGCTGTCCTTTGCCCAGCAGAGGCCTTTCACCATCTCTACTCCAAAACGACACCGCATCTTAATCGCAGTGCTAAGTTCATCACCCGGCACCCAATTCGTCGTTTTCTAACAACGTGTCAACTTATACTGCCGCACCATTGTTGACCGCATGGCCGATTCTACTACTCCTAAAAACACCTGACTCCATCTACAACTTAAACAATTTAGGCTCGTCGGTGGCACTTCATACCACTACAAATACCACATCGACAGCAACAAGTGGGTACCCGTCGCTCCGCGTTCAATTCAACGTGAATTTCTTGAAGCTTTTCATGATGATTCAACCAACGGTCATCTAGGCTATCACAAGACTTACGAAAAGATACAAAGCCGTTGTTTTCGGCCTGACCTCTCTTCAGCCTACGCTAAGTACGTTGCTCCCTGTGTTCATTGCCAACGCCGAAAATGAACCAAAACTTCACCGGCTGGCCTAATGCAATCTCTTCCTTGTCCCGCCTTGCCTTTTGAAGACGGCAGAATCGACTTGTATAACCCCGTTTTATGATAACAAATGAGAATCTCTGAATTGTCATGACCGTCGACCACCTTACCCGCTACGCAGAAACGGCTACTATGCAATCTGGGACTGCCACAGAGGTCACCAATTTTTTCTTTCGCCACATCTTTTTGCGACTTGAAGCCCCACGCGTTCTCCTCAGTGATCGTGGCAAAGTCTTTCTCTTTTCTATTGTCGACCAAGTTTTGCGTGCCTCGAACACTCTTGACAAGATCACTTCTAGTTACCACCCGCAGGCCGACGGATTGCCTGAACGCTTTTATTGAACGCCCTCGGACATGGCCGTGATGTACATTCACTTCAACCACATGAACTGGGATGCGATTCTTCCCTTCGTGACATTCACTTACAGTACAGCTGCTCAACGCACTACCATCTTTTCTCCAATTTTTCTCGTCTACGGTCTCTCGCCGCGTTTCGCTCAGGACGTCTCCTTCCTTTCGGTCCCTGAACCCTCGACAGCCCCTTCTCTGAAGACGTTTTATCGCGTCTCGCACACTACTGTCACTTCTCACGCGTTAACACCAGCATCTCTCAAGGCAATCGAAAGCCCCGCTGCGAATAATTTCGCCGTGTTGCGACTTTCTCGGCCTTTTTTCTTCCTCTGTGCTCTTCTTTTCACTTTTTTCTCTTTTTTTCTCTTCTGTTTTTTCTGTTTTTCTCCTACTTTTCCTTTTCTTGTTTTTCCGTTTTCTTTTCTTTCATGTATTGTTTTTTGCATATTCTTTTCTTTTACGCTCATTTTAACAGTTTAAGCTTGAAAGTGTCTGAGCATAGACAACCATTTATTATTAATAATTATTACTATTGTTAATAATATTTGTGGAATGCATAAAGAGTAGGAAGGAGCATTTGCTTTCGATATTTTATTATTGATAAATCCAGTATAGTTCTGATCGCTTCCCCCTTTTCTTATGAACCATGATTTATTATGAAACGCGTTTGCGCTTGCAATCTGTTATTTGTGATTTGCTTTGAATACCTTATTGTCCAGTAAGTTTTTTAGCGACTGTATCTCCAGTTTGAACTCGTTCCCAGTTAGGGTTCTTGAAGCAGCTCTAATTTACCCTAAGGCGGACACTGGGAGTCTTTAAAAGACCACTGTAGTTCATGTTAAAGACATTCATGGTAACCACCTGTCTTGGCGCAAGGAAATCGAGGTCCTCGAGAGAGGCAGAACTTTAAACGCCATCCTCGGGCGGCAAGGCATTTCTTTTTCCAATTAGGCGCAATGAAGGAACTCAGGAGGTCTATATTTTTCTCCAAGAAATATTGAGAGCTAACAGAGAAGAATGTGAGAGAGACCACAGAGAGTGTTTTGTCGCCTCTCACGTTCAAGTCTGTTGTCACTCATTACATTCTCAAGTTCAATTTACCAACACTCCCAAAAACGGCATTGTAATATTTCACGCAACGTGTGCCTCACTTCGCATCAAAGGCGAGCAGCAGCATTCAGGCAAATGTAATTCTTTGCTTTTAAATGTAAACTATGCTTCTCAGAGAGTTTTGAAATTTATCCAGTATTTGCATAGAAGAAAATGAATGACGATGTTTCTTGAGGCTTCAATTAACAATATTGCTCCTTACATATTGACCAGTGCTTCGTAATGGGCGCTCCCATTCTATTTCTATTCCATTCGAGGGAATTGGATCTTGTCGCAATTCGTTATCTTTTTAATTTCTTGCAGTAAAAAAACTTAGCACACTCTCAGTGCAAGAATGGTCAGGCAGTTCAGTTTTCTGTAGATTCTCAACATAGGGAAGGGACCTTGATAGTTTTATTGAGTTAAAATTGAACACTCCATAAAGCTCATGTAGCCACATACATTAAGAACTAGAAAATTACGTGAAGCACGTTGCCAAGGTTAAGTCCGACGTCCCAACGCGTGAGCACGCTTTTTGTTGTTCCTGATTCTGCCAGTCTGTACTTACCACCACTACTACCCCCCCCCGTGTGCACAGCCTCTCAGGACGAAGCTGTTTGGAGTTCACTGCTGCGCACGTGTGCGCTACTCCAGCAAGTGGTACGTGAGTTCCAGGAGGAACAGGCAGCCGCCGCAGCTGCTCACGCAAACCAGCAGGAGCAGGCAACCACACCTGCTACTTCAAAAAATTAAAAATTACGAAGCAAAAGGTGGTGACATAACACGAGAGCCCCTTCAAAGCTTGCAGAACTGGTAGCTACTTTTGCAACATTCACCACCACAAGACCGATTCCAGGTCCGTCCAACACGGCGAATCAATCACCACCAGCACCCGTGGGTGCGCAAAAGATGAGCACTGCTCCGAGCACCTCTTCTCATTCCGATACAACGGAAACCGACACGTCACCAGTATCCTGATCTTCCTGAGAGAACCACACGCCTGCTTGGTTAACCGCAACCTCGGACACGACGGGCGAGCAAATAGATGAGGTCACTCGGTGCTCCCCCTCTCTTCTTTGGCTCTATCTCCCCAGCTGACCACCGACGTCAACACGGCCTTAGTGCCTGAGCCAGCAGCCTCTGCCTACCCCACAAAGTGAGGAAACGCAGTGGCGCTATCATCTAAAGACAAGTGCGGAAGAAAACAAACTTCTTTCCGGTGTCTTGAGATGTCATCGCTTCATTTCTTTCTGAATTCACCGCCACCCTGTGCGTCCGCGTAAACGTTCATCGCAACCTCGTTGCCAATTAGGCTACATCATCAGCGGGCCCTTCACAGCTTCTTGAAGTTAGAAGACCTGCTTCATTTACAACAAATTCAAACTGCGCGTGGATAATACACGTCTTTGCGTAATGTGTGAGATTGGCATGAATTTAGACGTCCTTGACAACGCGGCCAACATCGCTGCAGCCACCCCGGTCGTGTTATGTGTGCGCCGAGGGAATCGTATCACCCTGACCTTCGAGGGCATCGCCTACCAGTGGAGGTGATGATATTCAAGCTGCGCAAGATGGTTTGTCTACGCCTGCCTCGGCCCCTCGAGTGCGCCTGTTGCAGCAAGGAGTGGGCAAAGCGGCTAACCTCGGTGGCCGGCTCGGAATGACTCAGCCTAGTAAAATGAACTGACCACATTCAGCGCCTCATCGGTTCACCAGGGGTTGGTTATTCAGTGTACCTTCCACAGAAGGCTCTAACTCATGACGTCAACGCTGACAGCACCGGGTGTCCTTTCATTTACAACCTTAGCCAGAGGAATCCGCAGTCACAAATTGAATTATTGGTAGCCCACACTATGTGCGTCTTCGTGGCATAACTAATACCAGCCGCGTCACATCTTCTTAGATATCTCACGCACACAATTTTCAATAAATTTCATTTTCGTTCCTTTCCGGTGGCTAGACGCTAGAGGCCGCCGATTTATGCGGTCGTCTGAACATCGGCTCCTGCTTGTTCACCTTTTTTCTGTGAAAGTTACCTTAGTGTTTGATGCCTTTGGCTTCAGTCAACGCCTGAAGTCTTGAGGACCACGTGCAAACAATTTTGTCACGGTGGGTGGATCTTTTACCGAGTTTTGAAGAACTATCTTGCTCGACCACGCCGTGGGTTGCTGGGCCTAGGGTTAGGCTTAGCTAAGCCTAATGCAAGGATTAGTGCTTTTGAGCTATCAAGATGGCTATGCAAGTCACTGTGCAAGAAGAAGACATTTCTCCCAAAGGATTCCAGTGTTCTGGATGGACAACGGCGCTTTCCATGCGTAAGTCAACTAAAGCACCCGCGGCGGGCGCTGAAGTTCAAGGCCCACCATACGGCAAGAACTCTGGCGCCCAATCTTCCACCAACGTGAAGAATCGCCTCGACAACGCGTCAAGGCTGCCTCATCTACCAAGGGAGCCATTTCGAATCATCGTTAGGCCTCGGGAATGCCTGAACGTTAATTGATTGATCTGTGGGGTTTAACGTCCCAAAACCACTATATGATTATGAGAGACGCCGTAGTGGAGGGCTCCGGAAATTTAGACCACCTGGGGTTCTTTAACGTGCACGCAAATCTGAGTACACGGGCCTACAACATTTCCGCCTCCATCGGAAATGCAGCCGCCGCAGCCGGGATTTGAACCCGCGCCCTGCGAGTCAGCAGCCGAGTACCTTAGCCACTAGACCACCGCGGCGGGGCAATGCCTGAACGTTAAGAATACCAGTAACGTCCAGATTTCTCAAGCACTCTCCGCTGTGAATATTACAGAAGACATCATTTTTCTTAACGCTACGCAGAACATTGTTGTGATCAGTACGCCATCGCAATCTAACACCAAAGCCTATGCAAGTCTAGAGGCCACCACCTTAATGACGCAGGATACAAGGTTACCTCTTACATTGCTGTGCCCGACAACACATGTAAGGGCATCATCAGAAACATCGATATGAAAATTGACGATGAAAAACTCGGAAAACGTTTTATTCAACCGAGGAATCCCACCGTTCTCCAAGTGCGGCAAATCAAGAATTCTACCACTGTCGTTATCCTCTTCGAAGGACTTCGAGTCCCAAATTACGTCGTGTGTGGTCCCAGCATTGTCAAGTGCACCCTCTACCGACGGCAGACTCATGTCTGCAATACCTGTGGTAGACTCGGCCACAGAGTCGACGTGTGCCCCACTCCAGGAAATGTTATCTGTCGAGGTTGCGGAATGACCTCCCCTGGCGACCAGCACGTTTGCTCACCGAAGCGTGCCTTCTGTGGAGGGCCTCATCCAACAGCCGACAGAACCTGTACACAAAGATTCGAGATACCTTACATCATCAGACAGCACAGAAGAGAGAGACGCGACTTTGACAAGGCCTTCCCACCAATACATGAGCTGTCCGAACCGGCCAACAAGTCTAGGTCCCGGTCCAGGAGCTCGAGGGGGCACTCCCGATACAAGAGCGGTCCCCGATCCACAAGCTGTTCCTGATCACGGGGCCCAGCCGTCAGCATTCAGGTGCCTGCTGCCACAGTGACCATGTGGGCTCACCGCGTCAGAGGATCCCAGAAACAGGTAACGGGGGGCATACTGGCAGAGCAGAACAAATACAGAATTATTCCGCTGGAAAGGCTGAACGCTGCACTAAAAGAGGCGATCGCGCAACTTAGAGTCGAGATAGTCGAACCTAAGAAAGCTAATAACGCTAAGAGTGAGGCTCAACAGCCTCCTCAGGTCACTAGACTGAAAATGCCCGTTGAAACGCCTATGGAAATGCCCTTGGAAACACCTGTCGAAACGGCCAAGGAAATGCCCGTAGAAAAACCCGTGGAGACACCTGTCGAAACACCCTTGAAAGTGCAGTGCACTGTTCGTCCAGCAAAAAAGAGGGCTTTGACGAGACCCGCGTTTGATGAGGAACTGCATATTTTAAAACATAGATCAGAGACATGTTCCAGTCGCTTAACCAAACAGTCGCATTGGTTCATGTTAAGGTCGATACCTTGGCGGACAAGTTCAGCACACTGGATGCCAAGGTCAATACGTTGGACGCTAACTTCTATGTGTTGGACGCTAAAGTCAACGCGCTCGAACGAAGGCACATATCTTTCGAGCCTAACCATGGCGTGTCCGCCTAAAGAGTTCAGGATTTGGCAGTGGAACTACTGGGGGTTTACCTGCAAGAACGCAGTTCTTCAGCAGTTCACTCGTTCTCACACTGAAAAGCCGCATGTCACTTTGCTTAAGGAGACGCTTTCAGATTCTGTCATTTTACCGGCTCACACATCTCACGCTCTTTATGGACATGGACGAAGGGGCATTGGCATGCTCGTATCTAAAGGATACACCTATATCTCGCGTGATCTTTCTATTAACGTTAGTAAAGTGGAACACTCATTGGTCGAAATTGTTCTGGGCAGTCATTTAAAGAGTAGTGTTTTCATACTTCCAATTTATAGTTCGCCAAATGACTCGAGACAAAGGTTTGCGGCACTATTGAGTAGGGCTGCCGCCAAGGTTGGTATCTCGCCGATTGTGGTGGCGGGTGATTTCAACGCTCCTTATTAGGCTTGGGGTTATCTGCGGTCATCTCCTAAAGGCGAGAATTTGTGGCAAGCAGCGGCGAACTTGAACCTCACCCTGGCCACGGACCCAGCATTTACGACTAGGTTTGTGAGCTCCTGCACTAGGGACATCACGCCGGATCTTACCTTTGTTAAAAATGTTGAATCTGCTACTTAGCACTACTTGCACGTGGATCTGGGTAGTGACCATAATGTCTTATCTACCCATATCAGTGTAAAGGGCAAATCCGTAAGACAGTTTAGTTTCACAGATTGGGATCACTTCCGGCATATTAGAAAAAAAACGCGCGCAAACTGAAGACTCAACTCCCAGATCAATTGGTCAAACTGATCAAGGGAGACGTCAGTGAGAGGACAAAAAAAGATACACACGGATCTGGAAACGGATAGGATGGACAGCCGCTTTGCGCACCTCCTAGAGGCCAAGAAATTGTTACTCAATAGGTGGAAGGGGCAGAGGCTCAATCGTCAGCTCCAAAAAAAAATGCAGAGCTTAACCGAACCCTCGAGGACCACTGCCAGACCCTCTGCAGGCAGCAGTGGGATGAGGTGTGCAATTCTGTTGATGGCAAATTGAGGATAGGAGGGAAATGAAATTTGCAAAGCACCTTTTGCACGAGTGCAACTCCAAGAGTAATCAAAGGCAAGACATTGCTGAACTCATTCATGCCGCCAGACAATTTGATTCTAAAGACGCTATACTGGATGGTTTGGCTCACAGATATTTACCCATTGGCTCCTCGAGCTGTTCAGACCATCCGTCTTACACTGGATCCCCTTGCATTGAGCTCGGAGAGCCCTTTACCACCAGCGACGTTTGGGAAGTTCTTTAAAACCTTAATGGACGATCGGCTCCGGGGCCAGATGGCATCTTGAACAAGGCCCTCAGGATCCTGAAAGACGAATCCATTAATTTTCTTACCAATGAGATCAATCGCATATAGAGAGAAGGTTCTGTTCCAGACTCTTGGAAAAAGGCATCGGTTGTCTTCATTTCCGAGCTGGGGTGACCTCCATGTTTAGGCAATCTAAGGCCCATATCACTAACGTCCTGTGTCGGCAAGGTGGTGGAGCACGAGAAGAAAGGTCTTATTACTTACAACATGGTTGGGTTTCATCCATCTTTGTCCGCACAGGACACAAAGAAGCTGGTCAAACATCAATTCATAGGCTTGAACACAAGGAACGTAAGAGGCATCCTGGGTCTTGACTTGAAAAAAAGCGTTTGACAACATCTCTCACGCGCACATCTTAAACTCTGTTTCCAAGCTTGGAGTAGGCGAAGCCTTCCACAGATACGGCAGCTCCTTTCTCGAATCCAGGAAGGCCCCGCTCAATATCGGAGACCTCAAGTCCTCTCCCATAGCACTGCGCCCTAAAGGTACACCGCAAGGAGTGGTGATATCTCCGCTTCTCTTTAACATCGCTATTTGCAAGTTGTCCACACTGCTACCTAACGTGAAGGGCATCAGTCATACGCTTTACGCTGATGATAATACCATCTGGTTTTCCAGAGGTAGCGAAGAGGAAGTCGAGACTGCACTCCAAGAAGCCATCGATCATACAGAAGTTTACTTTGCTGGCACAGGGCTGAGGTGCTCTTCGAGTAAATCAGAGCAGCTTTTATACAGGCCCAACAGAAAAGGAGCCAGGCCAAATAACTGGAAGCCTTCATCAGAGGTAGACATTGTACTTCACACCGGAAGTGGCGCCCCCATTCCGAGAGTGGGTGCTATTAGAGTGCTGGGCATGATTATAGAGTCGCACGGGTACAATGAACAAACCATCGTTATGATTTCAACCAAGACCAAGAACATGATCAGGAGGAATGAATGAGGAAGGACAGGGAGGTTAGCCAGAACATGATCAGGTTGAATAATAGGGCTTCGAACAGAAGAGGGGGACTCAGAGAGGACAATCCACAGAGGCTCTTTCATGCATTCCTCATGAGTCACACAACGTCTGTTGTTGCCATACACTCTCGGTATGGATTCAAGAATAAGAAGCTGGAAACTCTGATCAGAAAAAGCGTAAAGATGGTGTTGGGCATTCCCGTGCGAACAAGCACTGAACGGCTTATGCAGCTAGGAGTTCATAACACCCTATATGAGATGATTGAAGCTCAAGAGACTGCACAGCTAACGCGCCTGTTGTCTACGCCCGCTGGTAGGAAGGTTTTGTCCGTCCTAGGTCTCAGTCTGGCGCTCGTAGAGAATCACGGTCTTTAACTACTGAATGAACAGCATACTGCCATCCAGGTCTCTCCGTTCCCACGAAACGTCCATCCTCAGCATAACGTAGGAAGGCACCGGGCTAGGGCCATCACACTTCTGATGAACATCAGGAACGATCCTCATTCAGTGTGTTTTGTAGATGCTGCTCAGTACGGTCGCTCAGATAAGTTGTCTGTTATTTCCGTCAATCATATGGGTTCTATTATTAATGCTGCGTCAGTTAAGGGCTCAACTCCCTCAAGAACCGAACAGTTGGCTGTAGCCCTTGCCTATTTGTATGACAGTAGATCGCAAATCTTCACCGACTCAAGATCAGCAGTCGAAGCTTTCGCCTCTGGTTCCGTCTGTACTGAGGTATTTAAAATACTTGAAAACAGAAAACTTCCTCCACATACCATTACCTGGTTTCCTGTACATCTTGAACCCCTACCGGACTCTCAAGTAAACCTGAATGACACTGCTCACTCCCGGGCACGCGCACCAACCCTCCGCGCTGGGGAGGACGTAGGTCCGCAGGTTGGCAGTGAGATGTTCAGCGACGCTTTGCTTACATTCAGTGAAGTGGCTAAACACTACCAGTTGAGTAGGCGGTCATTTGCTTCTCCGCACAACAAGTCAAGACCGCAGGCCATCACGTTTAGAATGCTCTAGACCAGGTCCTATCCAAGCCTTTTTTCCTCATCATAGTCTCCTCAGAATCTTTTGACTCTACTTGTCCTGATTGTGGTGAGGTTAGTGACTTAGTACATATGCTCTGGCAGTGCCTCTCGTTGCGGGACCTAAGTCGGCTCACAGAAGAAGACTGGGACTCTGCCTCATGAAGTTCAGAGTTGCTACCACAACTACGCGCCTACGAGAGAGCCTACGATGCGGCGGTGAGGCTAGGCCTCCCCGTTCCTACGTGGGAGCGGCCCGCGACATTGCTCTAAAGGAGCAGCGTTTCTCAGGACCCAATAAAGTTCTTTGTCTGTCTGTCTGTCCTTTTCGGTGCATGGGATGCTTTCTTTTTTTTTAAGCCCGCTCCCGCGTGGCACGCCGTGCGCGACCTATTCCCCCCTTTTTTCGTGCATCCTTTCACTCGAGCTGCACCGTCCTTCACCCAATTCAATGTGCCATCAAACAAAAAAAGGGTTGCGCTCACACCACAAAATGCCTTTGGCCTTGTTTTGTTGTCCTCGTTTCCGAAAATCAACACTTTCATCTAATATGATACGATACAGGCTCAAATGTCTACAAGGAGATCAGCTTACACTTACTTGTAGAAACGAAGCTCAGTAAACTTGACAACAAAAAGGCACTCTTGACGTAGCGTTTCATTCTGTGTGCCTATTTTCTTGCTGCCCTTTTCACATCGCTTCATTTCATGAAGTATGCATCACCGCTTAATCCGAAACTGAACTCTTCGGAAGAACATACACAAGTTCAACATCCCTGAAGATGAAAGTTTCAGCAAAGTTAGGAACTTATAGAACAGTGGTATAAAAACGTCAAAGCTTTGCCGCAAAGGCGAAGCAATGATTACGATAGCAACAAATTGGAAGGTCGCGCGCAGAATAGGAAGCAAATCGGAACGTGCCCCGCAATTCTCACGCACAAATGGTGCACAAAACGCACTCAAAGATACAAATGAACGCGAATAATCATCTCAGTTGTTACTTCACTGCGTCTGAAAAGCGCGCTCTTCTGAAAAAACGGAGGCTATGCAACGATTGCAGTGACCTTTGTGCACCCGGTAACTACAACCGAATCGTTCCGGGGAAAACCCAAGGCCACCTACGACGTACGACCACCCCACCATGAAATGAGGGTACGTGAGTGAAGGTCCAACTCCTCGTCTCCGTGGGGCAAAGTACGCGTGGGAATTAAGAGCGCGTGCCAGGGCGCGATGTGACGATGCGCGCTCATTGCGCCATCTTGCTTGTAATGCTTGAAACACGATAGTCCCCCCCCCCCGATATGCCCGGCATTAGTGGTAAGTGGTATAAGTGAATAGCTTACCATGTATATGTTGAAGTAAGTGCTCTTCGGTGGCTCAGTGGCTAACGCCTCGCAATGACGACTCATAGGTCGAACGATTGATTCCGTGCGCTGGAGTCTTTCTCAATCATTTTACTTTCTTTTGCTTTCATATATATAGATACGTACACATATACCATGAAAGACTGTGACACCAAGGGCTAAATCTAGCCTAGAGACTCCATACAGTTGATATCGCAATAAAAATAGAATGAAATGCTTGGGCACCTGCTAAAAACAAATTTTTTATATTCAGAATAGTGCGAAAGAGCTTCTGATGTATGCACATGATGAGTCATAAAATTGGGCTTGTAATGCATTATTAAAACAACAAACAAGCGTGAACATTTGCCACATGCCTAATGGAGACATTCGAAGTTAAAGAAGAAACTATGAAAGCGAATGAAGAACCTAAACGTGCCATCATATTGTAAAAAATTCAAATGTGCCAAAGAGACCCCAGATAATCTCAACTAATATTCACTGCACTTGACAGAAATAATTTTCGAAAACGTTCATTTTTCATATACCTAGTGATTTGAAAAACACAGACAATATGAGCACTGATTATCTAAGGATGCATGAGCTTTGTTGTAGAGAAACGCCGATTCTGCAATTCTTCAGCTGTGCACTCTGCGCACTGATCAGCTGTGGCCTTCCGGAATAGTTTAGGAACGCTTCGGACTGAAGAAAAATTGCCACATTCAATGAGATAAAGAGCGCTGATGACTCGTCTAACAGCGAACTTCTTTCTTCATCACAGAGCAGTCCAACTTTTCAAACATGCACATAAAGCCCCCTAAACGGTTATGATCGATGACGAGTAATTATTCCAAAACAAATAAAAAATACAAATTCAAGCATGCAGCGTTGTGACAAATGTATATCTTTAAATATACTTATATCACATGTGATTGCCCACTGCTTGTTCGTACAAAGACGTAAACGCAGCATCTTGTGCGTTTCAAGTTAGTCATGTTTGAAAACATTACTGTGTTCCCACAACAACAAAATACGATACTTGGTGTGGAAGTATATTGAAATTGACACAATAAAAACTAGGGCGCGCTAACGTATCGTTCTTTAGGGGTTTGCCACCACCTTCCGAATGTTCTTCTAAAACATTTCAGCATAAAAAAAAGTAGCAGCTTTACCACAAAGGCGAAGCAATGAACGTGTTAGCAACAAATTTAAAGGTCACGCGAAAAATGACAAGCAAATCGAAACCTTTCCCGCCTTTCTCACGTACAAATAACGCACGAAATGTACTCACAGATACAGATGAGCGCGAATAAGTGTCTCAGTCGTGACTTCGCTGGGTCTCAAAAACGCGCTTTTTTTTGCAAACAGAGATGGTGCAGCGAGTTCAGTGACCTTCGTGAGCCTGGTAACTACAACAGTACCGTTACAGTGAAAGCCCAAAGCGTATGATTCCCCCCCCCCGCCACCCCGCGAGAGAAGCATACGCGCGCGTGAGCTTCCGCCTTCCTTTCTCCGCGGGGCAAAGTATACGTGTTGGATAAGAAAGCGCGCGCCACCACGTCGTGACGATCTCGCGACGCGCGCTTATTGCTCTCTCCCTTTTATTGCCGAAAACGCCATAGTTCTTCAGAGATCGCCATGGCCAGCGGTAGGTGGTAGATATATAAAGCTTGCCGTTTCAACGTAGAAAAGGTGCTCCTTCGTGGCTTTGTGGCGGACGCCGTGCACTCACAAGCAACATTTAGGACGTTCGATTCCGCGTGCCGGAGCCTTTTTCAGCTTTACTTTTTTTCTTTTTTCCTTGTCACATAAATAAATACGCATAAACATACGGTGAATGACAGCGACGTCGACGCCAGTGGCAAAATCCAAACGAGATAGTCCATATAATTGCTCTCATAATGAAACACGACCCACGAGGAGCGCTATTCACCAAAAATCGCGTGCACAAACATATCGTGCGAACACCATTAAACGGACGAGCGAGAAATAGCCATCGCATGCTTTGCCAGACCATGGCCTCCCAGATGATTAGCGCGCGGCGTGTTTCTCTCTGGCCGTCCCAATCGGGGCGCACCACAGCAAAACAAACGAGTATCGCGTCGTGCGCCCGGCTACCGCGAGAGGGCACCGATTTCGGCGGTGAAGGAACACAGGCTCCTGTGGTTAGCATTTTTGGATATCAAAGGAGCATACGATAGCGTGTTTCAAGAGGACTTGTGGGGAATACTGGACACACTAGGTGTGGAAGATGGAGTCACTAAACTTTTAAAGGACATCTATAAAGGTAACAAGGTAGTTATAAAGGGGGAAAACAGGTATCCAAGCCCGCAGAGGTAAAACGGGGGCTTAGGCAGGGGTGTCCTCTATCACCCTTGTTATTCATGATGTAGCTACAAATATTAGAGGCCAAAATAGAGGAAAGTAGACTTGGCTTCCATCTCTCTTCCGTCAAACAAGGACACCTCATTGAACAGACACTACCAGCATTGATGTACGCAGATGGTATAGTGCTAATGGCCAAGAACAAGGAAGATTTGCAGAGATTGATGGACATCTACGGTAATGAGGGAGATAGGTTAGATTTCAGATTCAGTAAGAAAAAATCAGCAGTCATGATTTTTAATGATAATGAAGGTAGTGAGCTTGGAATACAGCAGGTCACGCTAGAGATAACAAATAAATACAAATATCTGGGCGTATGGATAAGCAATGGGGCCGAATACCTAAGGGAACACGAAATATACGTGACGACGTAAGGTAAGAGGAATGCAGCGGTGATGAAAAACAGGACACTGTGGAATTACAATATGTATGAGGTTGTGAGAGGAATATGGAAATGGTTCGTGACTCCTGGTTTGACGTTCGGCAATGCGGTCCTGTGTCTGAGATCAGAAGTTCAAGCAAGATTAGAAATTAAGCAATATGGAATAGGAAAGCTTGCCTTGGGAGCTCATGGGAATGCACCAAATCAGGGAGTAGAAAGTGATATGGGATTGACATCGTTTGAGAGCAGAGAAGCCAGCAGCAAGATAAGCTTTGAGAAGCGAATGAAAGAATTGGGGGTGAGCGTTAATTGGGGAAGAGCGTTAATTGGGGGTGAGCGGTACCAAAATATGAATGCATAAGCTAAAGTAGGTTGAACAATTGCAATAAATGCAACAAGGCGAACGGCGGGAGTGGAGTGCTTAAGAGCTCGTCTAAGATAAAATAATTTGAAATTGCACGTGCTTATTAGAGTGTTAATATGTCTCGTCCAGATGAGGTCATTCGAAATCCGAAAACCAAGGTACTTGTAGTGTTGTACCTCCTGCAAAAAACATTATTGGCTGAATATGCATAATCAAGAGTGTTACGTTTGAGAGAAATTTTCATGAAAACGGTCTTTTTAAAATTAACTGGCATCTGCCATTTATCGCACCAACGGATGACCTTTTGAAATGCATTGTTTAATGAAATTTGATCAGTATGGTTTTCTATTTTTGAGTAAGGATGCAATCATCCGCTTATAACTTAACTTTTACAGGTATATATTGTGATATATTATTTATAAACAATAAAAAGAGGAGGGGTCCGAGCACAGAGCCTTGGGAAACACCCGAGTCAACCGGTACTGTACGAGAACAATGGTCATTGAAAAAGACCTACTGTTTTGGATTCAAAAGATAACCGTAAATCCAATTTAGAAGCTGAGTATTCTTAAGAAATAAATCCAATTTGAGTGAGTGAGTGAGTGAGTAAAAACTTTATTGAACATGTCCGGCGTCATTGAGCGGGGTGGGGCTACAAGCACCCCGGCCGAGGTGACGGCCTCGAGTCCTTGGACCCGGGCGGCATCATGGGCTTGCCGGACGGCCCACAGTTGATCGGCAAGGTCGTGTATGAGCAGAGCCGCCTCCCATCGCGCCTTGCGGTTCGAGACTGCCATGTCTACCGGGTTCGTAGGGGACTGCTGCGCGTTACCGCTACATTTCCACAGCATGTGCTGCAGCGTCACTCTGGCTCCGCACGCCTTACACGCATCGGACGTATAAATGCCTGGGTAGCAGAGGCGAAGGATCACCGGATTTGTGTACGTGTGTGTAGGTAGTTGTCTCCAGGCAACCTGCTGTTTCTTATTTAGTTTGGCGTGGGGTGGTGGATATTTGCATCTGTTCAGTCTGTAGTGTTGCGTGATGTCTCTGAAAGCGGTCATCCGATTCCCCACGTCCATTCCCGCATCACTGTCGAAGTGTGCGAGACATCGGGACTGTCGATAGGCGTCGCAGCTTGGCGTGTAGGTCCTCGAGCCGCGGCGTGGGCAGTCGCGTCGCCCGCAAGTGGAGGGTCCGTGTGGGCGGGGGTCCATACGAGGAAACTGTCGTTTTTGCGGCAGATGTTGCATTCGTGAATTTGGAGAATGCGGGCCGCTTCGCGGGAGATCCGGCCGCTGGCGTAGTTGCGTATCGCCGCCTGCGAGTCGCCTATGATCACCTTGGCGTCCGTGGTGGCTATCGCGAGGGCTATGGCAGCTTCTTCGGCCGCCTCCGTCTCTTCCGTGCCTATCGTCGCACTCGTGACGCAAGTTCCTACATGATCCGTGATCACGACCGCGAAGCCGCGGTGGCCGTCGTAAAGGGCCGCGTCCACGTAAGCTGTGTCTTTTCAATTGCCGAATTTCTTTTCAAGGTCTTGGGCGCGCCTGTTGTGCCGACCGATGTGATGTGTCGGGTGCATGTTCTTAGGCAACGGCAGAACGACGATGCGCTCGCGAATACGTCTGGGTATCCCGAACTTTTCGCGGCGCTGCTTGTGGTAGTTGATAACCAGTGTCTCGAGGATGTGTCGACCAGTTCTGGTCTTCGCCAGACGTTCGTACTGGGCGATGTTTGAAGAGTAATTTATTGTAAGAGACCGTATCGAAAGCTTTAGCGAAAGCCATAAAAATTGCATCTACATGTTTTCCGGAAGGTATAGATAGTGCGAAATTATGAACTGTAGTTACCAGCTGACTACAAGTAAAAAATCCTTTCCAGAATACGTGTTGTGAACCTGGCAAAATATTGAGCTTATCTAGGAAATCTGGAATATACTTATGTATTATGTGCTCAAATATATTACAGGAAGTTGAAATTAATGAGATCGACCGATAGTTAAAAACAGAATGGGGATTTCCACTCTTATGTAGGGGCTTGACTTTAGCAGTTACCCAGTCATCCGGAAGTTGACCATCTTTCAGAGATTTAGAAAAAAGAATCGTTAGGTACTTTGAAACTTATTGTGCATAGCGTTTTAAGAACTCATTCGCTACTCCATCAGGACCTGATGATTTTTTAACATCAAGCTTCAAAAGTAAACTAAAAACTCCCTCTTCACTTATGACAATATCCGATAGTGGAGGGCCTGCCACATCAAATGTTTCCAGGACTCCATTATCCTTCGTAAAAACAGACTTAAAATGATCATTGAAAGCATTAGAAATAACAGAGGAATCACTAGTTTCCACACCGTCAATTTCAAAAACATCAGTACTAGCAGGATTATGCGAAATTAAACTCCAGAACCTCTCGGGAGATGAAGACATGAGACTCGGGAGTTGTTGGCCATAATAGCGTTCCTTGTCATACAATACATTTGCTTTAATTGAGAAGCCAGTTCAGAAATTCTTTGTTGGAGGATACCTACGTCTTTAGAGTACCGTCTCTGAGTTTTATACGTTCGAGCCGTCTTTGCAACTGCAACGTTTCTTGAGAAATACAGGGGTTCTTTACTTTCGATTTTTACAATGCGTGGAACAAATCTTTCAATACACACAATTATAAGGTCCTTGAAACGCTTCCACAAATAATGAATATCAGCAGTGCATCTCAAAAAACAATCAATTCAAATGGTAGTATGTCCAATATTGAAGTATTATCTGCACGTGAAAAGTTTGGGAACGAGACCCTCTTGCAATTTTTCTTTAAAACAACATCAGAAAGCGTAAGTATCACAGCCTGATGATCGGATATTCCAGGGAGAACAGAGCAACTAGCTTGAGCAGAGATTGAGCCACTCATGAAAAAGACATCTAGAATTGAACAAGAGTGTGCCTGTATTCGAGTGAATTCTTCAAGTACTTGCATCAAATCAAGAGAAAACGCTATATCAATCATTCTTTCACCAATTTTATAGTTAGGTTGTTGCAAAGAAAAAGATGGCCAGTTAACATGCGGCAAATTAAAGTCTCCAGCTAGAATTATCCGATCCTCAGGCTTACATGCGCGACAAGGTATTTGTGTAATTCATCAGGAACATCCATGGAGGAATTGGGTGGACGATAAATAGCCCCAATAACATATCTGGTCTTTCCGTAATACGCTTTGCAAAATATGCCCTCGACATTATGTATGTCACGCATTTTTGTAATTTGCAATAACTGTCTAAACAAGATCGCCACCCCACCGCTTCTACTCACACGGTCATTCCGGTACACACGGTAGCCCCGAGGAACAAATTCACTATCAAGTATGTTATCGTGCAACCATATTTCGGTTAGGATAACAATATTGCCACGTTCCATTTCCCAAGTTTTGTTATCGTCCCAAAACACCACACGAATCTCAGCGCAAACCGCACCTGCAGTTTTCGAGAAGGTTCCAGACTGTAGTAGATCATTTCGATAAGATCACGCCCACTGTGCGAACAGTACAGATTCTTTGGGAACCTACGCCGCCGCCAGCGATAACGCTAGAACATTCGACGGCAAGAGTATAAATGCCAACGCGCTTCGCCGCTTGTCAGTTGTTCATCGAAGGCCGACGCTCCGTTCGCCTCTATCAGTCCGAGACTGCTATCTGTGCGAGACTGCTGCTGCATTTATACTTTCCGTTTACCGGGCACAGGTTCGCCCAAATAAACAGTTAAATCCCAACACGAAGTCTCCTGTCATCGGCCACGTCACGACCCCGTGACATCTGGAGGAGGTGCTGCTTCGTTCATGTACCGGACGCCCCCGTCAAGCCGTGAACCCAGCCCACGTCGCAGAGAAGACACCGACTCCAACCAGGAGCTGCGAACAAGCCGCCGACAGCAAGGGCTACCACCGGAGTACGGGCTTCTACAAGACAAGGCGCGGAAGACCAAGGCCATGACCGTAACTGCAGCGACAATGACAACCGCAGCGTCCCAGCCCACGATGGTCATGCACCAACCCAGGGAACCACCAATTTTCCATGAGTCGTCGTTCGAAGACCCGGAGTCCTGGCTAGAAACAAACGACCGTGTGGCCGCCCTCAACCATTGGGACCATGACGAAAAGCTGCGTCGTGTGTTCTTCTATTTGGAAGACACCGCAAGGACCTGGCTCGAAAATCGGTAGTCCACGCTCCGAACGTGCGATGTTTTCTGCGGCGCATTCCAGCAAACGTTCGCGAGCGTCGCTCGCAAAGAGAGGGCCGCTGCTTTATTAGAGACCCGGGTTCAGCTACCAAACAAAAATGTCGCCATTTTTCACAGAAGAAATGAACCGACTATTCTGTCACGTTGACCCAGACATGCCTGAGGAGAAAAAAGTTCGTTTCCTTATGCGAGGGGTCAAACAGGAGCGCTTCGTGGAACTGGTGAGAAACCCACTGAAAACCGTCCAAGAATTTGTAGCCGAAGCGACCACTATTGAAAAGACCCTGGACATGCGCACCAGACAGTATAATCAACGCCTGAGTGCAGACTGCGCTGCTGCTCAAGCCAGTAACTCTGGAGACCTGCGTGAAACGATCCGAGCGATTGTGCGGGAAGAGCTGCGCAAGCTGTTGCCTTCGGTACTGCCTCAAGTGGATTCAATCGCCGACATTGTGCGAGAAGAAGTTCGGCAATCGCTTCAAATTCCCCACGCACCGCTGCCCGAGCCAGAAGCTATGAGCTACGCCGCTGCACTGCGCCACAACGCTCCTCCCCGTCCACGCCAAAACGCCACCCCGTGGCACTTCTGTCGACAGACGCCACCGCCGCCACCACCCCCATCGACTTCATACCGTTCGCCAGCGGCCCAGCGCAGAGCACCGAGGAATACGGACATCTGGCGCACTACTGAACATCGCCCGCTCTGCTACCACTGTGGCGAGGCCGGACACACATACCGCCTTTACCAGTACCGACAGATGGGACTGCGTGGCTTCGCCGTCAATGCACCACGTCCACAGCCAGGAGAAAGACCACGTGACATCGCCGACGACCTGACAGGAACTCGGTGGACACCACAAAGCCCTTCGCGTTCGCCGTCGCCCAGCCGCCGCACGTCACCGCACCACCGGCAGTACTCTGGCCCTACGCGAGGCCGGTCTCCTAGCCCGTATCCGGGAAACTAAGGGCAGCAACCGGTGGAGGTGCGGTTGCTCTGCGACGACTACCGAAGATCCTCCGACGACGCCGACACCGCGACAGAGCTTTCCGAACACAATGCCAACCAGGCAAAGCCCCGACGGCGACAGCTCACTTACTGAAGGTGGCCTGACGACGCAACATAGAAGCAGCGGAACAAGCCGACGCAGCCGTGACCCAACGCCACGCCCTAACTGTAATGCGAGACTTCGAACTAGCAACGTCGACGTTCTTATCGACGGCCACAGTGTGACCGCTCTCGTCGATACTGGAGCCGGCTATTCTGTCATCAGTGGGTCGTTCGCCGCGAAGTTAAAGAAAGTTAGGACAGCTTGGAAAGGTCGTGTAATCCGCACAGCCGGAGGTCATCTCGTAACGCCTGCAGGAATCTGCACAGCGAGAGTCACCATTAACGGCCGTATTTATCCTACAGACTTTGTAGTCCTGCAGCGTTGCTCGGGAGATGTCATCCTTGGCATGGACTTCTCATGCCTCCATGGTGCTGTCATCAAACTAAAAACAAAGTCGATAACGTTATCCACAGAAGAAGCACTACCGCCACGCACGCCATCAGAACACCATGCCTTGAATGTGCTGGAAGAACAAGTCACCATTCCGCCTCGCTCAAGCGTCATTATTTCAGTCGGCGCTCCTAAATCACCTGACTTGGAAGGCGTCGTTGAAGGCAGTCAGCATCTGTTGGTCACCAGAAATATTTGCATCGCAAGAGGAATTGCTGAGCTGCGGGGAGGCAAAGCAACGGTTATGCTCACGAATTTCAGCAATGAGTACAAACATGTGAACAAAGGAACAACGGTCGCATACATCCAAGAAATTGTCGAAGCCACCAGTGCTTTCGCCCTCGCCGATTCTGCGGAACCTGCTCAGAGGAACCAAGCTCCTCCCATAGATTTTGACGTCAATCCCAAACTTCCGAACGATAAGCATGAACAGCTCAAGGCCCTGCTCCTTCAATACGAAGATTGCTTTTCGTCGTCATCAAAAATTCGGCAGACCCCAATCACGAAGCATCGCATCATAACCGAAAAAAAAACGCCAGACCACTCCGTCAGAGTCCGTACAGGGTTTCGACGCGAGAACGTGAGGTCATGAAGAGACAAGTTTATGCAGTGCTGCAGGATGACATTATCCAGCCGTCCAAGAGTCCATGGGCATCCCTCGTGGTGTTAGTGAAGAAAAAGGATGGGACCCTACATTTCTGCGTCGAGTATCGCCACCTGAACAAAATCACAAGAAATGACGTGTATCTTCTCCCACGAATAGAAGACGCACTTGATCGGCTTCATAACGCCAAGTATTTTTCGTCGATGGACCTCAAGACTGGCTATTGACAAATCGAAGTCGATGAAAGAGACCGAGAGAAAACGGCGTTTCTAGCACGGCGTTTCCTACCTTTCCAGCATATCGGTATGGACCTACTGGCGCCGTTCTCGACGTCAGCTTTCGGAAACAAATGGATCGTGGTAGCTACCGACTACCTCACCCGCTACGCTGAGACAAAAGCCCTGCCAAAGGCAGTGCATCCGAGGTAGCTAAGTTCTTCGACGAAAATATCGTCCTACGTCACGGGACCCCGGAGGTCCTTATCACCGACAGAGGAACGGCATTCACTGCCGACTTAACTCAAGCGATCTTGGCATAGAGCAAAACAAACCACCGCCGGACGACAGCGTACCACCCACAGACCAACGGCCTCACCGAGCGGCTTAACAAGACGATCGCCGACATGCTGTCAATGTACGTCGATCTCGAACACAGGACGTGGGACGCCATTCTTCCGTATGTGACCTTCGCATACAACACGGCGGTGCAAGAGACGACGCAGATATCTCCATACAAATTGGTCTACGGAAGAAGCCCGACAACTTGCGCGTCTCCATATCAAGAATCAACAGACGACCGACAGCCACCGTTACAACCTTCGACGACGCTTCGTGGAATACCAGCCCGGTGAACGTGTTTGGGTGTGGACGCCGATACGCCGACGTGGACTAAGTGAAAAGCTTCTGCGACGGTACTTTGGACCGTACAGGGTGGTTCGACGTCTCGGCCCACTTGATTACGAGGTTGTCCCCGACGGCATCACGAACTCTCAACGACGCCGATCGCGACCTGACGTCGTCCATGTCGCACGCCTCAAGCCGTTTCATGCGCGTTAACAAACTGAAACAGTGTTTTTTTGTATTATTGTTGTATTGTAATTTATTCATTGTACTTTCTTGCATAATTATTATATCTTCGACTTTAGATAAAGCTTCGGGACGATGCCTTTTTCAGAGGGGGGCAATGCAACGTTCCATTTCCCAAGTTTTTGTTATCGTCCCAAAACACCACACGATTCTCAGCGCAAACCGCGCCTGCAGTTTTCGAGAAGGTTCCAGACTGTAGTAGATCATTTCAATAAGATCACGCCCACTGTGCGAACGATACAGATTGTTCTGGAACCTACGCCACCACCAGCGATAACACTAGAACATTCGACGGCAATAGTATAAATGCCGACGCGCTTCGCCGCTTGTCAGTTGTCGTTCGAAGGCCGACGCTCCGTTCGCCTCTATCAGTACGAGACTGCTATCTGTGCGAGACTGCTGCTGTAATTATACTTTCCGTTCACCGGGCACAGGTTAGCCCAAATAAACAGTTAAATCCCAACACGAAGTCTCCTGTCTTCGGCCACGTCACGACCCCATGACGACAATATGGGGACTATAGGCCAGGAGGGTTCCTTCTAATTCTGTGGTTTTGTTTATAACACTTCAGTTTAAATTCAGTATTTTCAGCGACTGAAAACTGCACATTCTCCGTCATTTTCCATTCTTCCTTAGCTTAACACGTTCATTTTTCGCTTCAACCCAACTAAACAAGTTCCTATCTACACTCAATCGATTGTAGAGAAGCTTTATTTTAGCACCGTTCTCTCTCCCTTTTTGCGAACTTTTCAACAGATTTCTGCGTGGCTCACGAACCCTGTATGAAAAATCCTCAGAAAATGACATTACCAGGCCCTTTAACTTGTGCGTAACTTTCAAAACAGACATCTTCTCACGATAATCAATAAACTTTAGAGTAACTGGTCTGTATTTGTTTTCAATTATACGGCCAAGACTGCGGCATCTTTCAACAGTAATTGCCCTTATACCTAGTTTATTCTCGAGGACTTAATTGACGCTATCCTGGAGTATCTAAGGTGTTTCCCTAGGGGGTTCTTTTAGGCCATAAATAATTAGGTTATTTCTACGGCTCTGACTTTCAAAATTATCAACTTTGTCTTCAAGGGATGTTAGTTTTTGTTGCATTTGAGTCATAGAATCTTCAATTTCTTTCACCTGTCTAGGAAATGAAGAAAATTTGTCTATGTTACGCTCAATGGCATCAACTCGTTCTGATAGGGTGCTAAATTTTTCTGCTAAATCTTTCTGATTGGCCTGTACTTTGTCAATAGCTGCTTTCATTGTTTTTTTTGGCCATTCATGCCACTGCGGCCCAACGCTCGTTAAATGTTTCAAAACCAAGGAGGTTACGCCCAGCGAGTATAACGTAGCAATCTTTTCCTGTCAGATAGTGCTCAATGTACATGCCAATGGCTGCTAATGAGAAATGAGAGACAGGAGAATTCGGCTTTTACTTTCTTATGGCTTGCGCTTTGTATATACATCCCACCTTTAACCACGTCGAGTTAATTAATGGTATATACTAGTTCATTGTATTCATGGCACTGCGGCTCAACGCTCGTTAAACCTTTCTAAAACTAAGGAGGTTACACCCAGCGAGTATAACGTAGCAGCCTTTCTTGTCAGATAGTGCTCCATGTATATGCCAATGACTGCTAATGGGAATCGCAGCGTGCGCGTTAACTAAAAGCCGAATGCTCCTGTCTTTCATTCTCCATTAGCAGCCATTTGCGTGTACATTGAGCACTATTTTGTATTGTTTAACAACGCACAAAAGAAATCTCTTACCGGCACCACCTTGGAAGTCAAAATGTTATATTTGTTACATACTGCAACGGCTACCAGGGACGAACAAGTGCCGTTATAAAAAGCTTCGCCCCTAAAACATGACCAGATACACACTCAAGGCGCCAATACACTTCGACGTGACCCGGTGCACGTGCGCGCCGGCGTTCGTTTTGTCGTGCCGCGCCAGCACCTCCATGGCAGACGCCCATTTCGTGCTGCGTTGCTTTGACGTATGCGCGTTCGAGCACGCTCGGCGTCTCTCCGTCACGAAGAAAGGCAGACGCAGGGCTGTCAAGGTAACGTGATCGGCGCAAAATTCAGCATGTCAGATTTCGCGCAGCTTGCCACCGGATGGCACCGCCGAATGCTGGTCGCAGCGATGGGGCCTGGCGTCAGAATATGCTCGAGATTCGCTAGCGTAGCGTCGCTGTGCCCAACGGGCGTGCGCGTCATCGTTACGACGTAGTATATTGGGCCCTTCATGAGGCGCTGGTGGCCGTTTCGCTAGCTCCACTTATACCAAATTTGGTCTTACGTGGCGTCAATAAATGACAAATGTATACGGCTAGTGCAAACATGATAATCATGACACGCGTGTCATTAAGAACACGACAACATACCACGCACATGACGCGCTCGCGGCTGTTTTGCCAAGTACACATATACCATGTTTGGAACCACGGGACGTGAATAGACGACGAAGGGGAATGACACGTTCAAACATGATAATTATAATATCCGTTTCATGTAAAGCATGACAACATGCTACGCTCATAGCGTGCTTATGGCCGTTTTGCTAGCTCAACGTATACCAAGATTTGTATACGTGACGTGAATAGACGACGAAAGTAAATGACACGTTCAAACATAATAATCATGGCATGGAAGTCATGTGTGGCATATATAATCTCCGCCTCTTACCATTGTGCTGATTTCAAAGTGACGTAACCTTTCTCATTCGTGCTTCGCATATCATATATTTCCACTGTACGTGAGATCTGCTTGTTTTTATATTACGTTTCTATGAAAAGCAGCGCTAAATGTTGAAAGGGGAACAAACATTTATTTGATAAAGTGCAACCATGACCATAAAACGCGGCACCCTTGTGACTTCACATGCGGATATGGCTATAATATTTTTGTTCTCACCAGTGCACCTTATACTACACAGCCCGCAAACTTCGAAGTATAGTAAGTTTACAGCCCATGCGGAACTCTTACAGAAGCATCGCATTTACATGTGCGACACAAAAGAACAACAAAAAAAGCCCATTTGAGAATTTGTACGCCCAAGCATTCAATTTGCCTCTTTCAAATTTTGCTCCCACAATGCCAAATGAGTGCAAAGCTATACAAAATCTCAAAACCATTCGCCACATGCAAGCGTTGCCAACAGCCATGCCCACCTCTGGAAACATGCTCTCCCCATGCGATTAGGATAGCCGGAGGAAAACCCGCCAAAAGCCCGCCATCTCGGCGGCCATGACCTGACACAAAAGTTTTTGACAGATTTTGAAGCCAGCCAGGTGAGGGAAAGCACACAACAGCCAGAAGTAGTTTTTTTTTTTCGCCAATAGATGGAGTGAAAACCATACAGATTGCGTACGAAACGAAGCGGGGGGGAATTCTTCCGAAAAAGACGGAAAGGTAAGAAAATTGGATGTGGAGTGCACGATAACTGTCTGTCACGTGAGGACACATTAACTGATTCTCTCGCAGGGGAATGGGGAATAAAGATACAGTTAGGGTTAAAACAGAAGAAAGTAGGCTAAAAGGAAAGTGGAGTGAAGTGAAGGAGGAGAAAAAAAAGAGGAACTTGTGTGATGGGAGGAGGCCACACTTCACCGAGGTGAGCGGTTTATAAAAGTCGCTCGGTCAAACTGATGTCCTCAAGGAAGTCCAGTAAGGCTGCAAGGACAGAGCGGTGATGGTCTCCGTAGCCGATGGCAAGTAGGAGGTCCAGCTGGGTCACACATTGCAGTCCGACGAGACGGTACATCTTGACGAGCCGCTTCCGCTTCGCCGAGAGCAGGACATTCACAAAAGAGGTGGGACAGTGTTTCCACCACGCTGTAGTCAGTGCAGTTCGGTGAGTTTGTGCCGCACAAACTTTCTGTTCCGCTTACCACATGGAGCCTGTTTTCAGAGCTAGGAGAAGCCCTCGCTCATGGCGGGTGAAACCAGTCGCTGACACGGGAGGAGTGGCAGTCAGGATGCTCGCCCGTTTACTCTCGGCGAAGGTTGTTGCGTGCCGAGTCGAAGGAGCTTGCGTAGTCCGTTAGTGGGGTCTCGGAGGAGTGTGTTTGTGTGGACAGTTCGTCTGAATCCTTGTTCTACGCGATGCCGACGTGTGAAAAGAGCCAATGAAGCACAAGATTACAGCTGCGATCTTGAAGGGCCAGTAAGCTGCGTGCAGCGCGCTGAGAGAGAAGTGGGTCGCGTTCATCCATCGCGTTCCTTCATGCGGATAGCATGGTGTTGGTCTTGGTCTATAAGACGCCACTGGGGTACTTGGAGCTTGCAGATCGGCAGTGCTTAGTGCACGGTATATAGAGCCATCGCCTCGTATATACTGCACGCGAAGGCAGCGAGGCAGCTGTTGCCACCAGCGAGTAGACGGTGCACAGCCGATTCTACGTGACGCATCGTCTAGCGTACGCACCACACACCGCCGGAAACCATCAGAGGCGATTGTCTATCGTGAAGCCAAGGTAGCAGACGTCACTGCGCCAAACTATCAGCGCACCATCTCGCTAAAGGCACGGAAGACGTCATCGAGCCTCAGCACGAGGGTGAACGACGAGGGCCTGTTTTCGGCACCGAGATCGTGAGGCCGATGCTTCTAACGAAGCGGGCATACTGGAGGGCCTCCTGCATACAGGCGCGCACTGCTGAGCACTTGAAAGTTGGCGCACGCACATAAAGAGCAACGTCGTCTGCGTACACAACTGGGCGCACAGGAAACACGGCCAATTCGGGAAGGCGCTTGGTGAGCTGCGCGAGTAATAAATTAAACAAAAAATGACTGCAGTTTCCCGAGTGGGAACACTGGTCAGCATGCGGAGCATGTATGTTGAACTGTGATAAATGTGATTTGTAATTTGCGACATGCGTGTGTGTTATGAGTAAATATGAGTGAACACGCACGCACGTATGCTGCGAAATACGATGTTTATTGATGAGACGCTTTGGGTATTTTGAGCGAAATAGCTTTTATGGTCCATAATGTGAAGGGTGAGTGCGTCTTGTTGCAGCGGTCGAAGGTCGAAATTTGCAAAGACGTGGGCGACGCACGTCCCGCGAACCGTGGTCGGATGATCTTTGCCGTCGTGCGTTGCTCGTTTCAGCGACTGCCGTGACTCCATGTAGTTGACCACCCAACCGTCCTTGATGACGTCGACGCTAAAGTCGCCAACTATCACGAAGGGTCGTCGTTGCAGTCATTATTTCAGGTATTCTTCCACGGCTTCGTCGACGTACTTCTCCATGGCAGCACGCGATTCGTTATTATACATTTTCACCAGCGACATAGGTCGTGCAGCGACTGCACAAACCAATCGACGAAGGGTGGCACGCCCCGACACTCGGTTATTTATAGCAAGCGCCGGCCCCACCTGCGCATGCGCGCGTTAGCATGCTGCTGGCCCATGTAAAACTAAAGCTCGCACGGCACGCGGAAGGGAGAAGCGAGCGCAGCGCGCGCTGTGTTGAAAGGGGCAATGGATGCACAGATGGCTGGCGGAGGAGGAGGGGAGGCTGCGGACGGCGACGCCGCATGACTAGCCCCTAGTAGAACATGCTCCACATGTAAAACAGACTCAGGACACCGCCCTGTGGTTCGCCGCAGCTGACGGACCGCGGCGAGCTTGTCACCCCCGCCCACGCGCACAGGAAATGTCGGGTCGGTGAGAATGGCCTGCACGCCGTCAAAGAGTTTGCCCTCAAGAGTAATTGCGCGCACAGCAATGATGATGGACGCGTGGGGGAGCGAGTCAAACAACGACTATATGTGAAGAAAAAAGTATAACAGCCATTTCTTCATCGTGCAGAGCTTGCTCGGGGGTGTTGAGATTGTGGTGATGCAGTCGGCTGCCACTTGCTTAGGCCTAATTCCGCACAGCTCTGGTGGAAAGACGTTGCGAGCACCCGCGATACACTGCAGTCAAGAAAGGGCCATCTCTTCCATTATTTTCCCGTCACTGAGGTGAAAGAGATGGGTCTATATGACTTGAGCGAGTGTAGTGGCCTGCCTTGCTTCAGGACAGGAATCACAGTAGCAAAGCGCCACCGATCCGAGAGGACAGCACTATGGAAAACTTTGTTGAACGCATCCAGCAAGAAAGGGTGCTGCGAGGCTTCCAGGTTTCTCGGCATTTGATATTTGATTCTCTGCGCACCAGGGACGCTGCGCTTGCACCTTCTGAGAATAATACGTTCCAGTTCGGTATTAGAGAAATCCTCCTCGCAGAGAGAGCGAATTTCAGCTGACGTGGTGGGCTCTACGGGAGTGAGGGCGAACGCGCCAGCTGCCGTCACACTGCTGACACTCGCACTGGTGAAGGGGGTGCGAGTAAAGATGCAAGAAGTTAAGCAAGCTCCCTCTCAATAATTTCCTGCGCAACGGCTATTGCGAGTACTGGGTAGCGCGACACCTTTCAATTAATCATGCGCATGATATGCCAGCCGCAGTGACGGCGGCGTGAATTCCTCAGAGAAGAACAAACACCTGTAGAACTGCTGTCGCATGTTGCATAGCCGCTGCGCTCTACGTCAGCACACGGCGTCCCACCGGTTGCACTCTGTTCATGCGCCGTCAACAGAGGAGCGCGGCGCCTGCCTTTGTGCGCGCTGGCGCACAGCACACAGGTTGATCCTCTAGATTTCAGGGCAGGGTGTGCTGACAGAAACAACACAGCGCGTTGTCGAACGTTCAGCACAGTCCGCAATACACAAAAAGAAATCATCACTGCTATGCACAATCACGCACAGCTCGCGGAAAAATGGACACCGTAAAACTTTGTATTCGCGAACGGCATCACGGCTACGGTGACACAGAAGGAGCGTGATCGGGTAGTAATCAGACCCAACGGTGTCAGCACGGTGCGTCTACTCGTAAAAGTAGTGCTCTGACACCGGCGCCAGGTCGATCACCATTGAGGCCGTGCTGCTGCGGATGAAGGTGGGTTCACCGGAGTTCAGTACCAAAAGAACTACTGAGCTGATCGTGTCGCAAAGGTTCTCATCACGTGCATCTGTGGTATGGCACCCTCAACTGACGTGATGCGCGTCGAAGTGGTGGTCATTATGACGGTAAGAATCAGACGGATCTCTGAGAGAGCGAGAATTGAAAGAACTACCGATCCGAGTGAGCGTGGTAGAACCGTCCTTCAGTTCGTTCTTCGGTCCTCGGTCACCTGGTGAACCGCCCACACATATCAGTCGGAGAGTGGGTCAGTTGAATCTCGGTGCTCCGTTGAGCCGTCCGCTCAAAGAGCCGCCGAGGTGAACGAATAAGTCAAGGAGCTGGTCAGTTGGTCCCACCGGGAGAGACCTCCCGAAAAACCGCCGCCTAATTTTACTGAGCCATGGATAACTCACTTTTCAGAAGCCGCCACTCAAAAGATCTCGCTCGCTCCTGAGCGACCCATGTCCAGTTTAGGCCATGCCACGTACACTTCTCGTGCGATGAGAGCTGCCTCCCTTTCAGCGGCAGCCACCCGAATGCACCGTGCCCCTCCGACTGCACGCGATGGGGCAGCCAACGCGCACCAGCAACCACCTAGTGAACGAGCCGCACAGACCTTCCTGGCAGATTCAGCGCCAGGCCGCCATCATCCTCGCCTCTTCAGATAGCTGCGTCAAGGCTGCAAAGCGTTGAAGCAAGCCAGGACAGTTGTAAACAACATCGACAAGCCGGGCAGTGTGGCGGTCATCAGCAGCTGCTCCTTCCGCGATGCTGTTGCTGGTGGCGGCAGAACAACCTCGGTACCTCCGAAACAACCCCGCAGCCTACCTCGAGTGCGCCCGTCATCTCCTCGAGCTCCACGACCACACGGACCTCTCCTTTGACTCCGCCGGCTTCCGTCTTGAACCGGAAGCGCACTGTGATAGCCACACTCCCTGTGGCAGTTCGTGTAGCGCTCGTGATCTTTCCGGCTTACTCTCCAATGTGCGCAATATGTGCTGCGTCGCTGCTCTCCCCCAAGCCATTGCACCGTTGGATTAGATCTCTGAAGCAGCGCTACTATCGAGGCCAACTGGAATTATTACGTGTGTTAGGTAGACCTCATTGATGATTGGTTGATATGTGCGGTTTAACGTCTCATATCAGCCGTATTACGCCGTAGTGAACGAAGGGCTCTGAAATTTTCGACCCCCTGCTGTTTTTTATCGTGCAGCAAAATGTGACCCTACGGACCTACATCATTTATGTCTCCATCAAATATGCAACCTCAGCCGGGATAGGATTTGATCCCGTGACCTGAGGGTCAGCAGCCGATACCTTAGCAACTAGACCACCGTGGCTGGGCGCGTTCGGTAGGCCTCGCTCTTATTCGCATTACTCATGTTAGAACATGTACATCACTGCTCCTCCGGCTTTCTTGGTGGTTTTCCCGGTCGATTGCACATTGTACGTGGGGTTCGTTCGTGCAAGCAGGCGACAGATCGAATGCGTTTTTTTTCCCTGCCATTCTCCCCTTCTCTCCTCTACCTCCATGTATTTCACTTCCACTCCAGCACCCCCACGCGCCTTTGCTGAGGTGAGCGCCATGTGGCAGTTACTATGGCGGGCTGGTCTCTTCAATTCCCTTTACTCAAAAGAACTCCGGACAGTTGCTTAGTGACATATCTTCGTAACATGTATAACCACGCAAATTATTCTCATAGGGGTCGTTCGCCTGCTGTCTATAACATTCGCATATTCAGCATGGTTGAACAGTTGGTGAGGTTTTTTTTATTCTTTATAGGTTGAAATATGTTAATTTTAAAAAAAACGACATAGGGAATTGTCGTGTAGAAAATCTGGAAGGCGCTGGAATACGTGGGGTCTCCTGCTTCGGCTCGCTTCTCATAAGCAATCCTTTAAAAAGTTCATTCTGTGCCTCCTCTGTATGGATGATTATCATGTTTGCACCAGTCATAGATTTCGCCATTCATGGACGTCACGTAACACCCAATTTGGTATATATGGAGCTAGAAAAACGGCCGAGAGTGCATCATGAAGGGCCCATTATACTTCAATGTTGCGTTAACGCGTGCGCACGCAGGGCATGGCTACGCTACGTTAGAGAAACGCGAGCACTCTATAATCTGACGCAAAGCAAGACCGGCATGCCGGCAACCGGTGCGAAATCCCACATGCTGCATTTCGCGCTGATGCGTTACCCAGAAAACACTGCGTTTCCCTCTTTTTGTGACCTAGGGCTGCCACACGCTCTGAAACGCGCATTCGTCAACGCGACGCAGCGTGGCGGGCGCCTGCGAGTATATGGCAGGACCACCGCCTGGCTTGGCGACGCCGGTGTGACGCTACAAAATGAACGTCGGTGAGCACGGGCTCCGCGTCACGTTGAAATATATTGGCACCTTGACTGTGGCATGTAGTCGTGTTCTCACGTGACAGGCAACTCATGATTATCATGTTTGCACCAGTCACATAACTTCGTCATGCATTCACGTACCGTAATTCCGAATTTCGTATATGTGACACTAGCGAAATATGGCCACGAGCGCATTATGAGTGCGGCATGCAGTCATGTTGCTACATGACACGCATGTCACAATTTTTGTGTTATGATTTATCGCCTGTGTTCGCCATGCAATAATGTCATGCCATACCAGTTTTGCAACATGTCATGTGAACGAAACCAGCGCAAGAGCTGTGGGACCATGAAATGTAAATCATGCATTCATGCCATACATGCCATCATTTTCATGTTATTACTAGTCAAATATGTTCTTCATAAAGTCATGTTACGCCATACCAAGTTTGGTATCGATATCATTATCGAAACGTCCCGGAGAGCTAAAAGCCCTAGGCGGTGGCAGCGATGGATGGGATGGATGGATGAATGGATGGATGGATGGATGGATGGATAGATGGATAGATGGATGGATGGATGGACGGAAGGACGGACGGATCACAATGAAAAGGTCTACAATGAAAATGATTTACAATGAAAAGTACATAACACGTCAGTAAAAACAAATTGCATGGGACTTAACAAAACAAATAAAAAATACATAAATTACCGCATACAATACATGCACAAACTATATGGGCTTGACATTTCTGCTTTGGTAAATGATAGCAAAAGCATCAGGAATAGAAAAAAAGCGACATTACGTGGCAACATACTCTTTTTTAAATGTGAAGTTAACGTTCAGTGAAGAGTGGTAAGAATACTTTCTGGGAGGCTATTCTATTCGCGTACGGTTTTAGGAAAAAAGCATCTGCATAAGTTGTTGTTCTCCACATACAGGGTGCTTCTAGAAATGTGTACAATATTGTTTAAAACTCAGAAAAGATGCTATTTGATCATTGTCTTCACTTTTGATTTTTCTGTAGTGGCAAGAGTCTTAAAAAG
Organism: Rhipicephalus annulatus; assembly: GCA_013436015.1. Classification (NCBI taxonomy): domain Eukaryota; kingdom Metazoa; phylum Arthropoda; class Arachnida; order Ixodida; family Ixodidae; genus Rhipicephalus; species Rhipicephalus annulatus. The sequence continues at coordinate 95,914 of WOVY01006277.1, read as the reverse complement.
GTTGAAAACATAAATTGGAACTGTAATAGAAAAAGTAAAAAGTTTACTTTTTGATCAGTAGAGTGCGACAGTTATGTCAATCAGAAGAATCAAAGTCCTGCATGCGGAAAAAACATTCCCGCTTTGAGATTTCCGAAAAGCGAACTCTAGTAATAACTGCTAATAAATGAAATTCTGAATTCTGCGGCGAAACCGAAACCAATGGATCAAAGAGCGCAACAAGCAGACGACTACAATGATTTCACTGTTCAAAACAGCGGTTACTGCGGTGGTTCCCCGTTCGATAACGTATGTGCGTCATGCGTGCTGTAATTGCGAGATCTCGGTTGATGGTTAATATAACAACGCTTCCTCATTTAGGTTGCACTTTCTCGCATTTTGGTTTTGCCGCAGACTTGGGGAGAACTTCATTAATTTGCAGTTATTACTAGAGGTCGCTTTTCCTAAATCTCGAAACGGCAATCAGTTTTTTGCATAAAGGACTTCAATTCTCCCAGTTAACTTGGCTGCTGGGCTCCGCTAATTCAAAAATTTAATTTATCTTTCCGAATTACTGCTCCGAAGAATATCTTAAACCCTCTTAACATACCTGCCACTATAGAAAAAGCAATTGTGAGGACAGCGAGCGTTTAGCACCTTTTCCATATTTTTTAAAGAATAATAGACACAATCCTTGAAACCTTGCATATTTGCGTACTTTTAGGTGTTGGTCCTGTCATGATGATATGTATGTTGGTGGTTTGATGTTTTTTTGTCATTCCTGGTTTCGCCATTTATTAGGTTGTAGAAAAAATATAGCGTGATATATTTACTTGTTAATGACAGTAACAGCCATCCAAGTGCGCTAATGATTTTGGTTGAATTTCCGGCGAAGGTTTAATCACCCGTCCAAACCAGGCGGCACGTTTCTGGGTGCACTACACTGCATCAATATTTACTTGTGAAGCCGCATTTCAGGCAGTGCAAGTGCATTATTAAGTTGGGCGTACATTTTACGCGTAACGAACTGGTTTATTAACAGAGGGGGCAGTTATGAAATTGCGTCGCAGGGATTTCAGCACAAGACTTGCTTGAAAATATACCCTGCGAATATGTTCATTTAACGACAGTGCGGTAGTGATGACAACGCAAAGATACTGATATTTAATCCTAATGAATAGTGGTACCTTTTCCATGCAGTAATCTGTAAGAAGAGGCACCTTTTTTTAATTATCCTAATGACACAGCATTCTTACACATTAGGCTTCATTTTCCGCGCACTGCAGCATGCTATTACCGAGTCGAGCTCTTTCCACAGTCGTTCGGAGTCTTGTGTGCACTTACCTTCACGATATATGCACGGGTTATCTGCTTGCAAGCTGAATTGACTGGCCACCCATTCAGCACGATCATTCATATAAATGAAAACGAGAAGCAGCCACAGAACGGAGTCTTCTGGCCCTCCTGAAACAACGCGTTACCGAGGATGGTTTGTTGTTTCCTGCATGGAATAGAAGCTTGTAGACACGCCAGTGTGTTTGAAGATATATTGAGACGAGATAAGTTCAGCAAAATGAGCGAGTGTGTAACAGTGACGAAAGTCTTGCTAAAATCTTGAAAAACGAAATCGATTGGGTTACCGGAATTCAACGCTGTGTCATGTGTAGATTCTATGAGTTGCGGGTCACTGGAGAATCCTTTTCGGAATCCATGCTGTATTGAACACAAAAAACTGGTCTAAAGATGGTTTACTAAGTTTGAGTACTATGTATTATGCTATAGAGTTTTAGAGGACACACACCGTTAACGAAATAAGCTGATAGTTGCAAGCACTTGACTAGCCACCATTCTTGAAACTAGGAATGATATTTGCACGTTTCTGATTATCTGGTAATGCACCGTGCGATTAAGTTTTTTTCATTTATGTTGGCACTCGATAGGAATATTGCAAGCAGAAGGTGCTCGTATTGTTGATTGAAGTTATCTTATCGCGCCCCTGAGGCATCCTCTGTGGATACGAAAAAAAATATTTGGATGATTTCAAAGAACGGTGGCGTGACAAGTTCACAAATACTTTCCAAAAAAACATCTTTGGGAATGCAATGAAGTTCATGAACCTCTCACAGTTTTTTCACTTCAGGTAAAGCAGTAGCGTTTAATAGGCGTGCCCAAATGTGCTTCTCAGAATTGAGAAATCTGGAACATAGCTTAAAGACGTGAGCTTCTTTCGCCCAGAAATCAAATGTCTTTTAAAAATGCTCAATATCAGCGGCTTTCTTTTTCGCTTTTGTCTTTGCAGTAGTCAATAACAAAACAAGCGAACCATGGCACGACCCTGAAATCATGTCAGCTTCTGGAGAAGGAATCTTTTATGACTTGTTGTTTATGATCTTCTACGGCGTCCTCATTTTTCTCTATCTGCTGTACCACACATCAAAAAGTCGTGCTTCGGGTAATGCATTGCCACTGGGAGCAGAAGTGATCCCTGAAGACGAAGACGTGGCAGCTGAATGGAAGGCCGTTGAGGGAATGTGCCTTCACTCGAATAAAGAGTTTGCAGAACATACGCTAATAGCACGGAGGCTGCACAAAAGCTACGACACGCTACAGGCTGTTAAGGAACTCTCTCTCGCCTTACGACCAGCTGAGTGCTTCGGACTGCTCGGCGTCAATGGTGCCGGAAAGACGACAACGTTCCGAATGCTGACAGCCCTTACACCAATGACACATGGTGAAGCCTTCATGAGAGATGTTGCGCTATCTGAAGAACCACGGAAGGTGATGTATACTGTTGTTTTATTTATTTCTTTATATATTTATTTATTTGATCAAAATTTTCTTAGGGCTTCAAGAAACTAATCAAAGGTAGTGGTGGGCGGAAAGTAGTTGATACTTCTAAAGTGTAGCTATATCGTTACCCTACCTATAGAAAGTGGGTTAACCTTGACCCGAATGTGAAGCGCATGATTTTAAAGCAAAACTTTCAACTAAAGCAAATGGTGCGGTATGAAGGGCAAAGACGCAAAGAAAGACTTAGCTGACCATAACGCCTCATCAGGACACAATGCTCTGGGACTTGGTAAGGGCCGAGAAGGCTGTCATTAACGCGCAACATGTTGGGCAGTATCTAAATAACATGAAAGTATGCTGTTTATAGTCACGTAATGGAGGCACCAATAACGGTTGCAATTCGAACACCAACAAGGCATATAAATTAGAGCGTACATGTTTTTACTTAAAAGAGGAGTATGGTTGTGCCTGGTATTTGTGTTCGCCCTGCATTAAGGTAAGGGCAATGCAAAATTTGGTATATGTGAATCTAGCAAAACAGCTGCCAGAGCATCGTGAGAGCGGCATGTAGCCATGTTCTTTCATGAAACTAATGTCATGACTATCATATTTGCAGGAGTCATATACTTTGGACATCCATTCACGTCACGGATCCCCAAATTTGATATACGTTAAGCTAGCGAAACTGCCGGGAGCACACTCTACACGTAGCATGTTGTCATGTGTCACATGACACGCATGTCGTGATTATCATGATTGGACATGGAATTTTACTTTAGTCGTCTATTAACCTCACGTAATACCGAATTTGGTATATGTACAGCTAGCTAAACGGCCGTGAGTGAAATATGAGCATGGTATGTAGACATGTTCTTACATGATACGCATGGCATCTTCATCGTTGAGACTCACACCGCGCTGGAATTAAACACACAAATAAAGACACACTGAAGCACAGGTAGGACACACACTCGCGCTCGTGTGTGTCCTACCTGTGCTTCAGTGTGTCTTTTATTTGTGTGTTTAATTCCAGCGCGGTGTGAGTCTCAACAATGTTCAACCAACTAGCCCCTACTCTTGCCCTTCTAATCTTCATCGTGTTTGCACCAGGCGTGCACCTTCGTCATCAATTCACGTCACGTAAACGAAATTTGGTATATGTGAGGCTAGCGAAACGACAGTAAGAGCACCGTGAATTTGTATGACATGCATGTCATTATTTCTACGTTAGGACCTCTCACTTACGTTTTCCATGCAGTCATGTCATACCATGCCAGTTTTGCAATATGTCATGTGAACGAAACCACTGCAAAGAGCAGGAACACCATGGCATGTATATTATGGCATTCATGACAAACGTCTAATGGCTTTTGTGGTAAGACTAGTCACTTATGGTTGTCATGCAATCCTAATATGCCATACCAATTTTAGTATAGATACTATTATTGAAACGGCCAGGAAAGCTAAAAGTAGATGGCGGCTAGATAGATAGATAGATAGATAGATAGATAGATAGATAGATAGATAGATAGATAGATAGATAGATAGATAGATAGATAGATAGATAGATAGATAGATAGATAGATAGACAAAAATGCTTCGCATATAAAGTGCCACTCACCAGGTTTGGCAATTTTGAGCTGAGAAGCGCAATGCTGAGATGAGCCGTTCACGATCGCATTAGCCAAAATTCGCAACGGTATGCGTCGCGGAAATGGGTCAAATTTTAGGATTAACGCTGCTCCCCCTCCCTCCTGCCAGCAGTGTTTAGTGAATGAGGGCATGACGTGCACTTATGAATGGCGTTGCGTACGCGGCCGTGCATTGACGTTGGTCCTCTACGTAGACAGCCGTGCTCTCACATAGCCAACAGTGGCACATGACATGGTGAAACTTATTTAACACGCATTCATAGTTTATGTAATTTTTGTTTGAAGAGATTATTGAATTTTAGATAAATAGGACGACGCAATAATTAGTGTGAGCGTTTTTTTCATAATTTTCTCGTGAATTGCAACGAGATACGGGGCTAATGTGCCGGCGTTTTGCATGCGTTCGTGTCCCCGCGGCCAGTGCATCGACCAGACGACAGTCATGGAACGCTCCGACGCGTTCACGCACTCAATGTGCTCCTCTATTCTACCGCGTTCAATCCAGCGTGTCCAAACCATCTTGCAGAAAGAGGCAGTAGACCTCAAAAGAACTTTGGAAAACAAAATAAACAGAAACTCTGCTCGCGTTCACGGAGGTCGGGCTTGTTCGGGCACGTCATGCGCACGTGACCTCTCGGTCGGATGCCGGAGAGAAGGGAAGAGAATCTGCTTGTGAAGGCTACGCGGGAGGAGCGGCAAGGGTTCGAGACAAAACATCTTTATTATGTAAATAGAACAAAAAACATTGTAAGGACCCCTAGTCCGGGGTCCCTAGGACGACTCCGGCGACGTGTCGAGCCCATTGTATGATGGCTCGCAAAACCTCGGGAGGTCCGTCGCGGAGGGCGTCGTCCAACAGCTCTTTTTTCCGAAGCGGGCGGAGGAGGGGTGGTAATGGAGGGAAAAGGTTTGCCGTGCACTCGATAGTGGCGTGGAAGATGGAGGGTGACCTGCCGCAGCCCGGACAATTGTCGGCATAACAGTGTGGCCAGAATTTGTTCAGGGAGACAAGATTAGGAAAAGTGTCGGTTTGCAACTGGCGTAGTGCCACTGCTTCCTCTCTCGAGAAGAGTGGTGGTGGCGCACGGTGAGTGCAGCGAACGCTTCTATAATGATGGAGAATCTCTCCGTAACGCAGCAAGAGATCCCCCCACCCTGAACTGGTCATTTCACCACGCCGGGCCGCCCGGAGGGAAATATCGCGGGCTACTGCATGTGCGCGTTCATTGCCCAGCAGCGAGGCATGACCAGGGGTCCACATGAATGGATGCGGGAAGGTGTGACTGAATCATTTTTCGGGATCTGTTTGAGAATTTGTTGCGCCGCTCTCGGAATGCCATGTCCTGATAGGAACGCCTGGCATGCCTGTTGCGAGTCTTTCAGTATATACACTTCTCCTGGGACACGAACGGTGTGTCGAATGGCGAGAGCAACGCCGAGAATTTCTCCGTACGTGACATTAGTGCCGCGTATTGCAGCAGAGTCCTTCAGGGATTCAGTGACTTCCAACGCTACGGATGTATAGCCCTCTTGAGTGCGCGCCGTGTCTGTGTATAGAGCCTGGGATTCTGGAATGTTTTCGAGCATGCGGTTAAGGTATCGCACACGAGCTTTACGCCGTCCTTTGTCATGCACTGGGTGCATATTACGCGGCACGGGATGAATATTCAGTACCTTACGTAGGGCGGGTGATAAGGTCGTTGGGCGGGCTTCAGGCTTAAGTGATGGGACAGAGTGCCCTAACCGTGCAAGAAGATAGCGGCCAGTACGTGTGAGCAAGAGGCGCTGGCGGTGACTGACCCAATGCGCCTCTTGTAGTTCTCCTAGTGTGTTATGCGTTCCTACCTTAAGGAGACGGTATGTGGAAGTATAGTGCGGTAGGCCATGGGCTAGCTTCGTCGCTTTACGAATGAGGGCATCAACGCGAAGTTGTTGTGCTTGGGTCAACCGCTGAAAGGGAAGATGGTATGTAAGACGGCTGATGACGCATGCCTCCACCAAGCGCAGCAGGTCCTCTTTTCGAAGACCCGAGCGTCTGTTAGAGACCCGCCTGATCATGGCCAGAATTTGCTCAGTTTGTCGGGATAGAAGGGAAACAGTATAGTTAGACCTGCCATCCGCCTGGACGTGTAGGCCTAGGATGTGAGCACGGCTGACCTGTGGTATGGGTATACCATCCACGTGTACAGTGATGGGCGGCATAGGTGATGGGCTGCGGGAACGAATGATTATGAGTTCCGACTTTTGCGGAGCACAATTTAAGCCCCCTTTTCTCGCATACTCAGAGACAGTGTCGACTGCTTGCTGCAGTCGCTCTTGGATAGCATCGTCGCAACCGCGTGTACACCAGATAGTGATGTCGTCCGCATAAATAGCGTGAGCGACATCGGGGATCTGATCGAAAAGCCGGGGGAGCCCTGCAAGCGCGATATTGAATAGGGTGGGGGAAAGAACAGAGCCCTGTGGTGGCCCACGCCCTACAAGGTGGATTGTACCTGATCGATGCGGCCCGATTTCGATGGTAGCTGTGCGATCTCGAAGAAATGCGCGAATATAGTTGTACCTACGAGCTCCACAATGCGACTCTGCAACATTGCGAAGGATAAGTTCATGTGCAAGATTATCGAACGCCCCTTTGAGATCTAAGGCGACAAGTGCTCTCGTTTGGGCGCGCGACGGTGGTCCTAAGACTTCCTCCCGTAATTGGAAAAGGACATCTTGGGCAGACAGATGAGCTCGATATCCGAATTGAGTGTTAGCAAAGAAAGAGTGTTCTTCCAGGAAAGGTTGCAGGCGCTGCAAGAGTACGTGCTCCATTAGCTTACCAATGCATGATGTTAGAGAGATGGGCCATAGATTTTCAACTTTTATAGGTTTATCCGGTTTGGGGATAAGTGTAATGTCAGCATGTCGCCACGCTTGGGGAAGTGTGCCTTCGCGCCAGTATTCATTAAAGGTATGGGTAATGTGTTTGATATCCGCGTCACTCAAGTTACGAAGGGTGGAAAATCGAATTTGGTCCACTCCTGGAGCCGTGTTTCGTCGTAGGTCTTGTAGGACCACCCGCACCTCGTCCGGGGTTATGTCGGCATCCAGCAATTCATTCTCCTCACCCACATACGGGTAATCAGGGTATTGTGGTGGCGGGCCTATGGGATTGAATTGATGTTCTAGTTCCGTGAGGAGCAAGTCAGGATCATCCCGGTACTCGTGCATTAAGATGTGCAGCTGCTGAAATGTTTTTCTCTTTGATGTGTTGGGGTCTGTGAGCGAACGTAAAATCGACCACGTTTTAGCTGTGCTTAATGTGCCTGAGAGGCGGTTGCAAAATTGTCGCCAGTTATTACTGGTGAGGGACGCTACGTACTCCTTGGATTCTCGTGTAATTTCTTCTATACGTTTTCGAAGTTTTCTGTTGAGGCGTTTTAGCTTCCATCGCCGCGTCAACCCTCTCCAGGCGTTCCAAAGATGAAGTAAATGCGAATCTATGTCTGGTGTCTCAGTTGTGGTACGCACTGTACGCGTGGTGGCCTCAAGATCGTCAGCGAGAGACTCAAGCCGTCGTTCGTAGCCCTGGCCCTCAGGCGGGTCTTGGCGGCGTTCTCTGAATTTTGTCCAATCTGAAATGCGCACATTTCGCTCTGGCCTGCGAGCGCCTCGTAACGACAGGATGGTTCCGACAATATAGTGGTCACTGCCAAGGTGCTCTTCTAAAGGCCCATGCGATAAGACTGGGCCAGTATTGCGGACAAAGGTAAGGTCAGGACAGGTGTCGCGAAAAACACTATTGCCTATACGAGTGGCGTGCTCTGGGTCGGTGAGCAGTGTGTATCGCATGTTACAGATGTAATTCCATAAGCGGGTTCTCTTGGCTTGCGATTTTACGTAACCCCATGCGACATGTGGAGCGTTGAAGTCACCACATACCACACAAACCCGTCCAAGGCTGCCAAATTTATTTAACAGACGGTAAAAACAGTGTGTACGCGGACGAGGGGAACTGTATACATTGAGGATAAACAAACTGTCGCCGCGTTTTCCTTGCATAATACCTTCCATAATTTGATGAGGAATGTCGCTACTCATCGTATGCATGCGACATGTAACGTGTTTTGAGACTAGGGCTCCCACAAGAGGTGAGACACCCGGGAGCGGGCTGTAACCGGATAATAAAGGGGTGCAATTTGGGTTCTTGTAAAAGGGTGACATCCGGAGAGTTTGTGGATGTGGCAACGTACTGTTGCAAGGAACCTCGTTTTGACGAAATCACCTACAATTCCACTGCCACACCACTAGCTGTGGCGGGTCACGCGGCGCCATCATCATCACGAGAGGAAGCAGAGGGGTGTGTGTAGGGATGCGCGTCGGTTACCCCCGTTAGAGTTACCCACGTTTGAATGTTGCGGCCGAGAGATGTAGTCGGGTGGCAGGCTGGCGCTGTAACTACTAGGTTCAGGAGTTTGTGTGTTATTATCTCGCGCGAGAATACGTTCTACACATAATTTCACTCACTCCGTAATTCCAATACGAAGTTCTTCCATCTGCCGTTCGATTCTGTCGAGGGCCGCCTGCATACTTGTACCCATGTCTGCCACCAGCACGTCCATTTGTTTTTGCAAGTGCTCACAGCGTGCCTCCATGTCACGGCGGAAACGGGCGATTTCTACCAGGGGATCGGGAGCAGAGGATGAGGTAGTGAGAGGGGACAGAGTAGAAAGTGAAGTATGGGCTATAACGAGCTGTGGGAGATCCGCCGCCCGATTTACCTACCGAGGTGCCTGTGTGGATGTTTTTTGCGCCGAAATTCTGTGCGTCTCCGTGGGGGCCTAGGCCACCTTGGAAGAGGCGTTGGTAAGCAGGGCCTTCTTGTAGGGTTGTTGTGAGGGTGGTGCAGTTTGGTCAGGAGGGCGTTTCTCGGGTGGCTGCATTGATGCTCCGCGGGATCTGGACCGAGACTTGGAACGGGTCTGGGATTTGCGACGGGATCTCGAGCGAGACTTTGAACGCGCTCGCAGTGTCCCCTGAGACGAGACTTGTTAGTGTCCAGTCGTCGCCATATCTTTGGAAGCAGTAGATCAGCTGGGGGCTGCAGTTCACGCTGCTCTTTCTTCAGAGCTTTACGCACCCACGCCTTGTTCGGTGTCTAGCGAGCGCGCCGTGGGCAGTTTGGGTCGGATGTAGGATGGCTTCCATCGCAGGACCTGCAGTGAGGGGTGCACAGAGACGACGGCGCTGGGGTGTCAGTCTCGCATGTTGCACAAATAAGCACGTGTGGCGTGGGACAGTGGTCAGCCCAATGACCGAGCCGGTGACATATCTTGCAAACCAGTTGGCGAGGGCGATGAGGGTAGCAGCGGAGTTCGGCGCCGTAAAATCGCACATAGCGAGGCACTTTCAATCCTTCAAAGGTGACTAACGCAACGTTGGTCTGCCCCATCATACGTGCTTGAAGAATCTGGGTTCCAGGTGTCAAAAGCTCGTCCACTGGCGTGAACGACGGCGTGCCGGGTACAAGACCGGGAACAATGCCCTTGCATGAGTTGTCTGGGGCAGCAAAATACGTTGTGATAGGATACACTCGCTGACCAAGCCTCAGTTCCCGCACCTTGTATAATGCGTCGGCAACATGTGACTTGGGTGTGCTTATGACTGCCAAGTTCTGCTGGGGCCGCAGGCGGAATATGATGTTCTGACGATCTTCGGTGCTCAAGCCTGCCGTGCTCCATAAAGCGTTAGCGAGTTCTGGGCGCGTCCAACTATCGAAGCAAAGTCTGCCGTGGGGTCGCAGAATTACCTTTTCATCGTGTAAAGGAAGCGGAGGCGGATTCTGATTCTGGCTCCGCTTGCGTGTGGTTTGCTGAGGGGCATAACGAATGCCCGATGTATCTTCGGGGGGTTGCGCCTCGGCGTGCATATGGCGGGCGCGTCGCCTGTGTTGGACCGTCTTCCAACAACCTGCCGCGTCGTTGTCCGTGTTGTCGCAAAGAGTAGTGTCCTCCCCCATCCTTTCTCCGGGTGGAGTGTCGACTTCAGGTTGTCGGGAGAAAGAATTGGAGACAGCACGATCAGTTGCCGGCCTCGCAGTATTCGCCTCGGGTGTCTGCGCTGCTACCGAGGGACGCGCGTCGGCGTTCGCCGTCGACCACGGCGTTTCATTTTCGTTGGAAACTGTCGTGGAGGCAGTCAAATGCTCCATCGAAACAGAGCAGGTAATAGGCCGAACGCCCTTGGCTCTCAGGTTGAGAAAACGTACCTTGGACGAACTGGCTCATGGTAGGAAAAACACGCCTGGACAGCTATGGCCTCAACAGGGGCGGCTGCCTAGGAACCGCTTCAGAGTTGCAGAGACATGGGCAGCGGCAAAAAGCAAACGCACAGCAGCGAAGTCGTTGGCTGCTCGCGACGAGGAACGCGGCAACGTCGTAAATTCACAGCTGAGGAACGGGCACGGCGGAACGCACCGTAGTCGAAGGAGCCGAGAGACGAGCGTCCGCACTGCATGGTTGCCAGGGCTAGAATCGCAAGGGTTCGAGGTCGCCTCCTTTAAAGTTCAGTTCGCGCCGCTTTAAAAAACGTTATTTCAGCTCGTAATGAACAGATTAAAAAACTTTGTGGAAAATGTTTTTCGTCTAAAACCCAACAACTTCCACGGTCTAACTAAAATTTGGTATGGGACCTCGTGAGTGACCCATGGCGGCACTGGCGGAAGCGAGAGCTGCCCGCTTTCAAATAATAAGCTCTTCGTCGCGCATGGCATGGGCTTTTAGTCCCAAAATATTGACTGCATTGGCTTTAGTCTTGTGTCTGCAATCTTTTTAGCGGCAATGTATTCATGACGATTCTGTACTATTTCCAAGTTCCGCACTCGTTGACTGAGAGCTGTAGGCTTAGCGGGTGCCTATATTGCCAGGACATATTCGTTGATCTGCGGTAGTGCGAGTGCTACCAAATGTCAGAGGGGTTAAACATGTTCTGCATGCTTGCCTCTTCCTTTTTTCTCCAGATGGCACGGTCTGTCCACAACTCAAAAACACGTATATTTATCGCTTGCGAAAATATTGTACGTTTTCGGTGTTTCCGTTTTTTGCCCGCCGTGGTGTTCTAGTGGCTAAGGTAATCGGCTGCTGACTCACAGCTCGCGTGATCGAATCCCGGCTGCGGCGGCTGCTGTCCCACAGGTCCCAGTAATTAGGGAGGCGATCGCCGGGCTAATTCCAAGGGCTGAAGTATCGGCCCCTCGAACCGCACCACGAAAGCATGGACAATTTAGAAGTGGTCTTTTTTGGCGCGCCAGCGGACGCCGGCTGTGGCCCAAAGAACAAGTCAGAGCCGAGAGTTGATAACCAAAACAAAATTATATTCTCAATAATGGCAGATTGAAAAGAATACACAAGTATGCTCACTCCACAATGGTTGAATACAATATGTCACACACCAAACAACGTACTACACGGTACAATCAGCCACACTCGAAACAACAGACAAAGACAACAATACGCACTATAATGCAGTCGCATGCATTGAACAACCAAGACACCTAAAGACTAAAGAGATAGAAAACCTATTCAGTCCAAAGTCCTTGGAACAAAAGTCTGGATGATACTCTTCCGAGAATCACTCACTCAAAGTCCGGCATTGTTGTCGTTCGGCTGCCGCCGAAGTTTCTCTTCCAGGAAACCTCGCGTCTTCAATTGGCCTCTCTCCAAGCTTCAAACTTCTTCGCCGGAAACACGTCGGCTTCACACACGCAGCTGTTGCCACGCGTCTTCACTCAATAGCGGTAAACACACACTCTTGCCTGTAGGCCGAGTCGTCACCCCTCAGGTAGAAATCATCTTCTTCTCCTGCTTTGTCTCTACGGACAAAACCTTCGCCGACTCCACGGCGGAATCCCTACGCGCTCTTGCGCTAACTTCCGTCTTCTCCTGATCTCTCATCTCGGCTGCTCGATTAAATACCTTCCGCGCGAGATTCCAGAAAGTTCTCATTATTTCGTCGGCGCGATGCTAAGCGAAGGCTGGAGGGGGGGAAAGCGCGAGACGGTACGAGGGCCGTCCGCGACGGATGACTCAACCCGGCATCACCACGCCTCTTTCCTTCTAGAAATTTCGAGTGCTTGCTCGGCTGCCGATGTGGGGGTGAGGAGGTTCGTCGGCGAACCTACGCTTCCAGGAGGAGAGGCGCGCGCCCGGGGAGTCGTTGGATGTTTGTTTTCTTTTTTAATGGTTGACCTTCCGGCGTCACTCTGGCGCTTCGTCGCGAGAATTTTGCAGCGCGCCCTTTTTGAGCGCTCGTTTTGTGACACTGGCCCCCCACTTTAAGAATATTATCCAATAATATTCAAAACCAATAAAACGAGCGCGAACAGTCACCACACACTCAAAGACTGTAACATAGTCCGTTGCTCCTGGCACGTCACATTCACAGTAGATCACTCAATACAATGTACATTGCGATTCAATCTCACAACACATGAAATATAACCCCAGGTGCATGAGTAGAACACTCCCATCACATATTCCAGACAATACAAATGTACAAAGTTCTCTCATTACAACAATTACTATACTCACATCATTACTATACATCACATCACCGTACTAACATTTTGACTCACTCGACATACAGTTGTGGCACAGGAAAACAATCACAATAACTTAACATATAGCACTGTCAAACACATCCCAAATCGACTTCGACACCTATCCGGTGCATTTCTAGCGGCGCTTGCGCCCTTTTTTGCGGTGCTTTCTCGATCTCTTCTTATTGTTTTTGCTCGTTTTGTGCCGGCGAGCTCCTCCCAATGACTGTATCTGAGGCGGCGTCTCAGCCATCGTTGTCACTTTCCGACACTGCTAGCGGGTCATGACGCTCAACCGATCCTGTCCGGTTATTCACCCGCTTGTTCATGTCCCGACATTTGGCCTGGCTGGCCGACTCCGTCATCTTTACATTGTTAGTCAGTTGAGGTCGAGCCGACGTAAGCCCAGCTGCCCAGCACGTGAACTCAATCGATACGATGATGTTCTCATTCACTGTCTCTTGCGCCCAGGCTTCACCTTGGGCTCGAGTGAAATCCTTCGCGCAATTGTTCTCCGCTGTATCTCGCGGTCCCTGTGTCGGCGGGGACTCATCTTCGGGTCTTCCCCGAAACATTCTGGATCATTGGACCCTCGCGCCCCGTCAATGTTTCGATGACGAGGTCGTACAGGGGGTGGGTTGTCATGCATAGAGCCGTAACCTTCCCGCTGAAGTACGGGGTTTCAATCTCAATCTCTGCTTCGGTAAGCATCCGAACCGTACGGTCAATTAGGCAAAACCGGTTTCGTTCTTGCCTGTGAACTCACTTTCCCGTACCAAATTTCTCTGCACGATAGCCATGGAGCTACCGGTGTCTCTTAACACCGTAATCTTCTTGCCCGCAACTTTTCCAGACCGCGTTGGCATTCCTTTCGTAACACCGGTTGGCTGTTTTGTTATTACAGCACCCACAATACGAATTTTCTCGCCATTTTTCAATTCTACGAATCCGTCGGTGATTGCATCACCATCGGATATCGGTGCTGCTAGCACACAGTTTACCTGGTGAGTTTGACTCGCTCCGTTACGACATGCGTCTGCTTTGTGCCCAGTCCTGACCACACTTGAAACATTTCACTACCGTAGGGCTCGTAAAGTTAGTACGACAGCTGTTCGCGCGATGACCCACTCGGTTACACAGAAAACATCGCGGAACACTCTCCGGTACACGCTTCTTTTGTTTGGGTGCCGAATTTTTCGAAATATTCAGGACACTCCTTCTTGACCTTGGCCAAATTAGTGCCACGTTGCGCTTCCAAGAATTGGTCAGCTAATTCAAGCATGTCTTCAAGTGACTTAGTTCTCCTCTCTTTCAAGTACAGCGACAGGCTTGGGTGGCAACTAGTAAAAAATTGTTCTCTAACTAGGAGCTCTCTAAGCTCATCGTACTCCTGCGCTGTCCCTGAAAGTTCAATCCATCTGTCGAAATAATGCCAAAGTCGGGCGGCATACTGCGTAGCCGTCTCACCATCAGCTGGCTTTCCTGTCCGAAATCTGTCCCGGAATCCTTCCACAGTAAATCTAAACCGCTTCAGCAAAGCAGCTTTCACCTTGGCATAGTTGGCTGCATCGGTCGGCGTCAGCCTACCGTACACACTGAGCGCTTCACCACTCAAGCAAGTACTCAAAGCAGTTGCCCATTGATGTTCCGGCCAATTCTGGCTCCGTGCAATCGTCTCAAGTCTGTGAAGGTACGCGTCAAGGTCGTCCTTCCTTTCATCAAACGCTACGAGCAGCTTGCTTGGGTTCAAGCAGAAGCCATGATCTTCCCGTTCGCTGCTTTCAACTCTAGCTTGGACGGGAGTTTCACTTCGCTGTTTGGCCGCTAGGAGTCTTGGAGTGCAGCAGCACTTCGCTTCGGCTCCGTACCGCGACAGCGAAAATTGCCAATCGCTGGTATCTCGAGTGCTCTCAACAACACGAACGCCTTCATACAGGTGAGCGCTCTCCACTAACCCCTCTTGAGGTTTCGGCGAGCCCCAGGAGGGCCACCAGGCCCAAAAAGCAGGCCCCGTCGCGCCACCCGCCGTGCTAGGCCTTGCGACGCGTCGCGCCGCCGCCTCATCACCTTAGGCCAGCATGGAGGTTCGAGTACAAGGCACGGACATGGACCCAAGCCAGTATGACCCTCGGGACTGGACCCAAGTCCTCAGAGCCTAGGCAAACCTCCGGGAAACACGAAACGCGACCCACGGTACGAACGCCGATCCTTCTGTGCGAGAGACGCCGAGCCAGTCGCGCGAGACTCCGCAGACCACCACAACTCCCGGGCTACAGAGCTCTTCGACGCAGCTGCGCATTTTCCATACAACCGCCCAAAAGATCAAGCAACTACCGCCCCTTCCACTCGACAGATTTAAAGTGGTGTTCCGCTCCCAGGGAGGCCTTGACCTTACGACGCTCCAGCCACGCTACCTCCTTACCGCTCTCATGCAGGCCGCTACGCTGACCGACCCATCTACGCTGACCCTCCAGATTCACCCTGTCAATAACACTTGCACAGTGTCTGCGGTGAATGAAAAGGACGCGCTCAAGCTTGTGCAGCTACAGCACATCACCTACGACAAGCATGAGCATGCCATCATGGCATACATCGCACCCCCCGATGGCTCAGTCAGGGGTGTTATTACAAACGTCTACTGGAAGGAATCACCACAAGAACTACTCGCGGACTTGATCTCCCGCAACCCACACAAAGCTATACTAGACGCTCGACGAATGGGACTCACGCGATCGATTCTCATTACCTTTGGACAAGCCAACGTCCCACGAAAGATTGTTTATGGTGGAGGACTGCATCTGTGCACGCCCTATACATCAAGGGTCGAGACGTGCAGTAACTGCCGGACCATAGGCCACCGCACGGATGTATGCATACAACCTAGGATGCACAGGTGCCCCAGATGTGGCCAATTACAACCGAAGGAGGCAAATCCAACGTGTACTCCAGTCTGCATCATCTGCGAAGGCCCACATCTGTCGGGGACCCGGGAGTGTAAGCACCGGCACCTACCTAAAGTAACCAGGCCCAAGTCACCACGTGAACCACGATCACAGGAAGGAGTAGACCACTCACTACGCGGTGCAAGCACCAAACGCTCTGAGCCACATGCCGGCCAACAAAAAGGACAGCCGAAGAGTTCCGACCAACCTACATGGGCGGACAAGCTGAAAACGCCCAAAGGGACCAGACCACCGGCAACCAACACTCCGCCTGCCCCGGACCCCCGTGACCAGGAGCTCCGGGCCCTGCGTGTGGAGGTAAGCCATCTCACGACCCTTCTAACACAAAGCCCTGCTCCTCCCTCACCTCCTTCGCAACAGCCGTCCCCAGAACAAGTCACCCCACCCACTGCGCAGTCACCCAACAGCCCCGCCATACACTCCTCACCCCCCTTAAAAAGAAACGCAGTTCAGACTGAGTCGATGATTATCAGGCTGACCTAAGAAACTTGGAAGCCAAATTTGACGCCAAATTGGTAGCGTTGGAGGCGCGCATCGAAGCTAAATTTTCAACGATAGTCGAGCAGCTGTTTACTCGTTTTGAGCAACAGATGGATGCACTATTCACACGCCTAACCCAAACTCTAGAAACTAGGTTTACGCAATTTGAGACCCGCCTTCAGAGGCTCGAAACTACCAGCTCATCAAATGAGGGGTCTTCTACCTACATCTCACACACACCTGCTCCTTCTGTTTCACTTCCACTACAGCAACAACAACCAATCCTAGCTCCGCCCAGGCTCCAATATGGCGGGTCGTGATACTTCTACCCACCTATCACTAATCCAATGGAACTGCCGCGGCTTTCGGGGCAAGCGCGCACCGCTGCAGCTCTCAATACATGCCCTCCCTGCCATACCCAAACTTCTTTTGTTACAGGACACGCAACACCAAGCCAAACTTCCAAGTTACCATGCAGTACACTCAGACCCCACTGACACTCCCCGAGTGTCCACACTTATTCATCGCACCCTTACCTACCAAGAACACACAATCACCTCCTCCACTCCGTGCGTCCTCATAGAACTCATCCCCACGAAACTTAACACACCTCCGATTTTTATAGCCAATATCTACCACACCCCACGCCAGGCCATGGCTACTCTCGATGCGCTATTGCAGATAATTCACCGCATCGCGGGCCGAAACCCCCTACTCATAGGCGGCGATTTTAACTCTCAGCATACAGACTGTGGTTATCGGTAAACCACAGCACGGGGTCGCAGGCTTTGGACTACCATTCAAGACTTGCGCCTCACTACACATAACAACTTTCTCACACCAACCCGAATCGGCAATAGCGTAACAATGGACACTAGTCCAGACCTCACACTCAGCCGTTCTCTCAAAGATATCTCATGGTCTCGTACACAACACACACTTGGAAGCGACCATTATATTATCGCCATACAAATACCTCACACACCACACAGACCTCGACTCCTCACCCACAATCTGATTCACTGGGACGCTATCCGATCCGCCCGTCGGGAACTCCCCAATACCCCGATACAAGACATTGATCATTGGGTCTCGTCTCTCCTAGGTGATATAACCGCACACACACAAAAGATTACCACACCACCCAACACTCCTACATTGGACACTCGCTTAGCCCACCTCTGGGAGGCGCACCACAGCATACTGGAGAGATGGAAACGACAGAAACATAACCGAACGTTAAGACGCCGACTGGCTACGCTACAGACACAAATAACTGCGCACGCCGAGGAGTTGTGTCGTTCCAACTGGGGTCAGGTGTGCAACAGCATAGCTGGCAACCTCTCTACCAAGTACGCATGGCACCTCTTACGGCACCTTATCTACCCTACACACTCATGCACAACGTCACAACATCACATTACACGCCTACTTCACAACTCTACGCTTTCCCCTGACACCCTTCTGGACCAACTACGCACAACACACACGGCTCCCGGCACCTTCTCTCCTCTCCCGCCCTACACGGGAGCCCCGAATGAAGCTCTGGACAACGACATATCGAAGCAAGAGGTCTGTATGGCGCTCCAGAACATCCGAACAAGCTCTGCACCGGGGAAAGACGGGATAACTAACTCCATGCTCCGTAATCTGGATGATCAATCGATTGCACAGACTACAGATTACTTTAATAAATGCTGGAAGGAAGGCACCTTGCCGCAATCCTGGCGCCACGCCAAGATTGTATTCATCCCTAAACCTAACAAATCCCTTACCATACCAAACCTCTGCCCCATTTCACTCACATCGTGTTTCGGGAAGCTTCTCGAGCACGTTGCTTTAAACAGACTGACTCAACACATGCACGACCACAACCTATACACGCACAGCATGGTGGGCTTCCGCCCGTGTCTCTCCGCCCAAGATGCCATGCTTCAGCTGACGCACGGCATTCTTGATCCTCTCATCCCCGCTTATACTAAAGCCGTCTTGGCCCTGGACTTAACCAAGGCCTTTGATCGAGTAGAACACCGAGCGATCATGGCGGCTCTCTCTCCCCTCAATGTGGGCGTTCGTATGTACGCCTACATACAAGCCTTCCTGTCAGGACGCACGGCCGAGGTTCATATGGGCCCCATGCGTCCCCTCCATATACCCTCAGTGGTGTAGGCACTCCGCAAGGTTCGGTCCTTTCCCTTTTTCTCTTCAATGCCACACTCATTCCCTTAGCCCGCGCTCTTCACAATATCCCTCACCTTCACCACACCCTCTATGCAGACGACATCACACTGTGAACCACCCACGGTAGTGATGGCGACATAGAGGAAACCTTACAAACCGCCGCAAACATTACACAACAACACGCACAAAGCATTGGTCTCTCCTGTTCCCCGGAAAAATCTGAGCTGCTTCTCATACGCCCTTCACCACGTACTCTTCCCACTGCCCCCATCACCGTTACTCTGGACGGGCGCCCTATCCCAGAGGTCGACACAATCTGAATCTTGGGCCTTCACATCCAAAATAACGGCCGTAACACTTTCACTATCTGGAAACTCAAGCGGGTGACGTATGCGCTCTCGCACCTCGTCTGCAGAGTTTCTGAAAAACACTATGGCATGAAGGAACACGATTTATGTCGTCTCATTCATGCCTTCATACTGAGCCGCTTCCTTTATACAATCCCGTATCTCCGACTTCGACAAGAAGAAATAGCCACCCTGGATGCCATGCTTCGTAAAGCCTACAAGGTGGCCTTACACCTCCCCCCTAACACACAGACCACTAAACGTCTTCAGCTTGGGCTCCATAACACCACACACGAACTCACTGAGGCCCACAGACGAGCGCAATACACTCGTTTAGCTCAGACGTTCACCGGACGCTACATACTTAACAGCCTCAATATTCACATACCAGCAGCCCACCCCACACTTCTACCAATCCCCCGACCCATACACACACATATAATAGTTAAACCTCTCCCAAGAAACACCCACGTTACCTACCATTCGTCCCGCCGCAAGGCCTGTGCAAAAGCTCTCCACAAATACTACGGTTCTGAAGAGGACGCGTATGGGTGATGCAGCTTGCACGGGCGACGACGCAGCAGTTGCAGTCGTTGATCGCACACTCCAACCCATTGAACTCTCCACTTTCCTCCTGCATCCACCCCGGAATCCTCGAAAGAAGCGGCGATCACGCTTGCCCTCGCACACACTGATGCCCGGTACGTCCTTTCCGACTCGAAAACCGCGATCCTAAATTTTTCGCGAGGACGAGTCCACAAGAGCGCTTTCAGAATTCTCAGCTCACCCAAAAACCCGGCCCGCCATGTGGAGCTGATCTGGGTGCCTGCGCACTCTGGAAATCTCGGCAACGAAGCCACCAATGACCACGCCCGAGGTCTCATCAACCGGGCGGCGGCGGAATCGCAGTCGGGCTTTTCCAGGGAGCGCATGCATTCGTTCAACGAGATGACCCAGTCATATCGCGCCGAACGCCTGCTATACCCACCACCCCACCGATCCCTCAAAAATTTTCACCAAATATTATGGCGTCGCCTTCAGACCCGCACCCTTCCCTCCCCCTATTTTCATTCCCGCATTTACCCGGGAGCGTACGCCCCGTCCTGTGCTCAATGCACTCACCCCCACGCTACCCTTACCCACATTCTCATGGAATGCCCGGCGGACCCTCCCCCGCGGGGCCCGGAGCCACTGACCACATGGGAGGAATGGGAGACCTTGCTGCGCTCGACAGACCCGGCCAAGCAGAAAATCGCGACTGACCGGGCCGCCCACGTCATGGAACTGCATGAACTCATGAACGCATAGCGCAGTGGGGTCGTGCGGGGACCCTGGGACGTAAGTGCCCAAATCCCTTGGTCTAATAAAGTTTTACCTCCTCCTCCTCACTTCGCTGTTGCAAACGGAGCCGCTCGAGTTCCATCTCCTGCTGCCGCTGCCGTTCCCTTTCAGCCATCTCCGCTTCTCTTTCTTGTTTCAGCTGTCGCTCCCTCGCTTCTCTTTCTTCCTTCAGCTGTTGCTCCCTCACTTCTCTTTCTTCTCTCGCCCTTTCGGCTGCCAACTTCTCTCTCTCCAGCTCCAACTTCAATTGTTGCTCTCTTTCTTCCTTCGCCCTTTCAGCGGCCAGTCTTTCTTTCTTCAACTCAGCTGCTTTTTTTTCCTTGGCCCTCTCAGCTGCCAACCTCTCTCTCTAAACTACTTATTTCTCCTTCTGGCTTACCCCTTCCATAGTTCAGCGCCAGAAAGACCCATCGTCTCACCAAGAGCAACTAACTGTTCGAGATCCATGGTGTCTCGCAAATATAGTCTTGCCGCGTGTAAAAAGTATCTGCCTAAATCAGTCTATCACTCCCCTGTACTCGTTAACGAGAACACTGAGAAACACACAAAATCGTTCCGATAGCACTATCAACAACTCCAGGCTCTTTCTCACTACTTTGGGCACACTGTGCACAAAAAGGTCCTGTTGCGGACGCCAGAATAATTGTCCCACAGGTCCCGTTAATTAGGGACGCGATCGCCGGGCTAATTCCAAGGGCTGAAGTATCGGCCCCCTGAATCGCACCACGAAAGCGTGGACAATTTAGAAGTGGTCTTTTTTGGCGCGCCAGAGGACACCGGCTGTGGCCCAAAGAACAAGTCAGAGCCGAGACTTGATAACCAAAACAAAATTATATTCTAAATAATGGCAGATCGAAAACAATACACAAGTATGCTCACTCCACAATAGTTGAATATAATATCTCACACACCAAACAACGTACTACACGGTACAATCAGCCACACTCGAAACAACGGACACAGACAACAATACGCACTATAAAGCAGTCGCATGCATTGAACAACCAAGACAATTAAAGACTAAACAGATATAAAACCTATTCACTCTAAAGTCCTTGGAACAAAAGTCTGGATGATACTCTTCCGAGAATCACTCACTCAAAGTCCAGCGTTGTTGTCGTTCCGCTGCCTCCGAAGTTTCTCTTCCAGGAAACCTCGCCGAAGTTTCTCTTCCAGGAAACCTCGCGTCTTCAATTGGCCTCTCTCCAAGCTTCAAACTTCTTCGCCAGAAACACGTCGGCTTCCCACACGCAGTTGTTGCCACGCGTGTTCGCTCAATAGCGGTAAACACACACTCTTGCCTGTAGCTCGAGTCGTCACCCCTCAGGTGGAAATCTTCTTCTCCTGCTTTGTCTCTACGGACAAAACCTTCGCCGACTCCACAGCGGAATCCCTACGCGCTCTGGCGCTAACTTCCGTCTTTGCCTGATCTCTCATCTCGGCTACTTGATTAAATACCTTCCTTGCGAGATTCCAGAAAGTTCTCATCATTTCGTCGGCGCGATGCGCAGCGAAGACGGGGGGGGGGGGGGAAGCGCGAGACGGTACGAGGGCCGTCCGCGACGGATGACTCAACCCGGCATCACCACGCCTCTTTCCTTCTAGAAATTTCGAGTGCTTGCTCGGCCGCCGATGCAGGGTGAGGAGGTTCGTCGGCGAACCTACGCTTCCGAGAGGAGAGGCGCGCGCCCGGGGAGTCGTTGTATGTTTGTTTTCTTTTTTTTAATGGTTGACCTCGCGGCGTCACTCTAGCGCTTCGTCGCGAGAATTCGGCGGCGCGCCCTTTTTGAGCACTCGTTTTGTGACAGCTGCATTTCTGCTGTAGGCCCGTGTGCTCAGATTCGGGTGCACAGTAAAGAACACCAGGTGGTCAAAATATCCGGAGCCTGTCACAATGGCGTCTCTAATTAATAGAGGCCAGATTTTTAGGCCCTAAAAAGTGTGGTTTAGGTGCCAAAAACAGGCAGAAAAAACACTGTTTCAGGCCCTAAAAATCAAAAAAATAGGCACTGTAAGCTTCTATAAATATTGAAATATCCCAAAACGACGACGTCGGTGACTTGTATCTACAGCAAGAAGCAAAAAATTTATATTGTTTAAGAATGCAGAAAGGTTATATTGTTTAAGAATGCAGACGCTTAATTTCTAATGAATGCCTCCCTTCTCGCGGGCGTGCGCCCCAATATCTAGGGAGTGACGTACAGCAAGGAACGCCGCTCCTTTACGTTGGAATTGGTTGGCTGACTGACGTCGCATACTGTACGCTCTTCATCAGAACTTTGATAAATGCAAGCTATATCTATAAAAATAGACGAAAATGTCCCGTCTCCTGATATCTTGTTTTTAAACGGTACCTTATAAAGAGCATTGAACGTAACATTACTCTACTTGGCATGTGAAATTTGTGTGCTCGTTTGAGTAGCATGAATGAGGAGTACTTTGGTTTGGGCTGGCTGCTTCATATCATTTAGAAAGAGAAGCACAAAGGCAAAGGAAAAAGAAAGATCGTGCTCTTTGTCTCTGTGTTTTTTTCCCTGTGTCCTTACACTGGCCTTTCAAAATCAGTGGAGGGAATGAAAGCTGAGAAAAATAATAAAACACGCAAACAGAATCTCAGCTGGTTACGGTTATTATTTTTATATTTCTTTCGAATAGCCTCGAGCTGCTTTCACTAATAGGCCCTCGCTTCGCGTCCGGCTTAGTGGACCAGTCGCTATACACCAAAACACAGCGAGCTCAGTGCTTGCTGCCAAAGTAAAAAGACGTGGCGCCGTCTGTTGCAAGCGCGGCGAAGAACGACTATCAACTGCCAGGCGAGCATACGCTTTGCAAATCAAACGCGAAACTTCACAATTCCTGCCCGGCTGTAAGCTTGTTTCGCGCTGTTCCTGTGCTGGAATTTTATGCTGATTTAGTGTGAAACGTCGAGGAGACCTTCTTCGACAGTTCGGAATGTCTGCAGCACGTGCAGTGCAGACTACGGAAGCAGCTTTCTCAGGTGTGTACCATTGCGATTGAAAGAAACGGGAAAAGCGGGAAGCATTGCTTTCAACTCAGTCGAACTGCGGCGTCCCTTGGCTATGACAAGGCAGAATTTGTGCTGTACGTCGGCGTCAGCGTAGCGCTAGAATCTGGTCCCATGCATCCCATGCATCTTATGTGTATCAATTGCCAGTAATGCCGGGCAATCGGAACACAGAAGTGCTCCAAAGTGCCTACCAGAGCAAGATTTTAAAATGCTACGGTGACACAAGCCAAAAGCACGTGTATATTTGCCTAGTGACAGTCAAGGCATGTCGCAGTTTGACAAAGTCAAAAGTCGTGCTTTCGCGCCGTTCACGCATTGCGATAGTAGGCCGTTGCAGTTGTACTAAACATGCGCGGTGCGTGCATCCACGCGTGAATTGTACTACGCATATCCTAATATTGATATGGCGGCCAGCGGAAGAGTACGGCAATAGTTTTGTGCCTCATACTACAGGCACACTGCACGCAAATCGCTGCTCTTAAGTGAGACAGCTGGAGTCGTGCTTGACTAAACGCAATAAGTATACTTACTTGTACACTTCACTGGGCTCTTAGTTTTTCCCTGATGGTTACAATTGTATCTTAAGGCGGCGGAGCTCTGCGTTTTTAGTTGTGAACGGGAACCTGTGCCATCGCAAAACACCGCACCGGCACAATTCCCGCGATGCGCTGTGAACTTCACAGGCAGTGCTCAGCAATCTCTTCCTCTTGGGCCAGTTGTCGCATCAAATGACAGTGCAGTGGCACGCAGATGACATTTCAAAGCGGCTGCAGTGTGAACAGACGCTTTTTCGCATTTTAAACTCCCAGAGCCACTGCACTTCTTGCTAACGAGGTGCGCCTTGGCAGTTGCAAACAAATTATGGCGTCTTTGGGAGCGAGAGTACACCGCCAAAGGTGCCTGGCTGCAAGATAGGCGTGCTCTGGTCTATAGGGTGCTCCTCTGCTGACCCAAATGCCGCGAATTTGATTGTGGTCATGGCGTTCACAACTCGATGGAAGCGAAAAAGTAGATGCCCGTGTACTGTGCGATATAAGAGCACGTTAAAGAACACCAGATGGTCAAAGTTTGCGGAGACCTCCACTTGTGGGCATCCCTTATGTTCATATCGTGGTTTTTCTACACAAAACCACATCACTACTTCTACTATTACTACAATGACTACGACTACTACTATTACCCCATTTCGCCTGCATTCGTCTTCTCATCCCGCCGTGGTGGTCTAGTGGTTAAGGTACTCGGCTACTGACCCGCAGGTCGCGGGTTCAAATCCCGGCTGCGGCGGCTGCATTTCCGATGGGGGCGGAAATGTTGTAGGCCCGTGTGCTCAGATTTGGGTGCACGTTAAAGAACCCCAGGTGGTCGAAATTTCCAGAGCTCTTCACTACAGAGTATCTCATATTCATATGGTGGTCTTAGGACGTTAAGCCCCACATATTAATCAATCAGCGTTCGTCTTTTAGTCGTTCCTGCATCGTGCCTTCACCAACCCTGTCAACGCTTACCTTGTGTTTGGTGCGTTGTCTCTTACCGCATTTTCCGCGGAGCGATGTGCTGTATCGCGGTCACAATACATGATCCTTGCCAGCCTCTCCTAATGTACACACACTGACTCATCCTCCCACAGATACTGGTAATACACAACAGAAAGCGCCAAATCGACACAACATCGCTGGCGCACGCGCACGAGTAGGCTCGGGCACGTCATGCGCGCGTGACCTTGCTTACGCATATTTTTCTTGGTGCGTATGCGTCATGCGATTCTCCAGCCCCGACACCGAAAAGAACAGGGAAGGAGTGAGTTTCGCGTTGGCTACATAGGACGAGAGGCAAAGGATTCAAGCTGGCTTCTTCGTATCATGCTTTGGTGGCTCGTAGAAAACCAATTTGAAAGATCACCGTGGTAGAACTCTTTTCTTTGGGCACGCAAGAACTTCTAGTGTTTAACTACAACTTATTATGTCACCTAGAAAGGGGCGCTTAAAAAGTAAATTACAAACAAAACAAAATCCGTGTGCACACCACAATTTTTTACCCGAAAGCGCTAGGGCAGATAGGTTGCAATGTAAAAGAACAAGCTTTATTATACAGAACACACTTTGCTCTCTTTATGAGCCATTTTATTCTGTCATGACACTAACAAATATTTTATTCCGTCATGAAACTAACAAATATATACGACATTCTGAATCCTTAATTGCCATTGTACGAAGAGGTTTAGGTACATTCACTTTTGAATGTGTGTTTTAGCATGAAAAGCTTGACATAGGAGCTTTAACCGCAGTTTCATGTAACGCGATGTTAGTAATTTCCATCCTATTTCATTTTTCATAATGTTACAGCTGTCATTTTTAAGTAATAGCTTAGGACAAACCTTAAAGCCCTGTTCTCTATTTTTTTCTTAAGTGTAATGTGCAAAAAACAGACGACAACACAAAAAAGAGAAAAAGGACCATTTTTCACGCAGTACAACTATCGATCAGTACCAACTTGGCCAACTAGCCATTCTTCTGTATTTTTTCATGTTTGTCACCCAAAGACATATGTCAAGGGATCTCATACGGAACAGGCATATTCACGCATACGGTGAATATATGCTAAATACACCATTCACTGTAAACGTACCGGCACCTGTCTCAGGCTTTACTGTATAAAGTATAACGATTTGGCGAGCTTCGCCTCGACTGAATAAACAAGGCATTGCATTAGTTGCCCTCCATGGTTTTTTTATTCGTTTTCCAGTGACCCGCGGCTGCCCAGAAAAAGGTGCTGTTCCTTTCTCACCACAACACCTAAGTTTTCAGGGCGGTTCTTCAGTTTTTTTCGGGGCACTGGACAGCTGTATGTAGAAGGCGGTCGCTGCGTTTTCAGCCATAGGCGTGCTTCCACTTAGGGCTGCAGAAATAGCATCTTTTGCATTTCTCATGCTTCTCCTCCAATCACTCACAGCATGTCAGCTTTGTCTTCGTTGAAAATTATCGTGGTCCAAAATATCAATGCTACCTTTTTTACATGAATAACGGTTTCCCACTATACAATTGAAAACAAAATTTGGGCTTCAATAGCTCTCATATAGGCAATATACTAGAAAAATAGGCATTTATAGGCACTTATAGACATTTAGACACGAAAATCCAAAATAGGCAATTATAGGCACTGTATACACACCATAAAAGCCCTTCTTAACCTCTCATGCATGCTCATACATGAAAATGGCACAATGAAAACGCAGGGAACAAAATAAGCATTTGCCTATAATACGGTCTCTACTTATAATGGTATGGTGGCTTTCGGACGTTAACCCGCACATATCAGTCATGTCTGTCTTTGTCGCAGAGTTTACGCTAAAGATGGAATTCCAAGGAAAGTGTGGATTAGCTGCAAGGGCTGTTGGGTTATCAGCATTACATTATAAGCGCTTTGTTTTCCTTAGAAATCATCTTGTTCGCAGAAGGAATACATCGCTAGTGAGCACTTGGGTATGCAACACGAACTGTACGGTAACCATTCAGTGCCACCGAAGAATACTGAAGACTGACGCGATTGTCAAAAAAAAACGTTGAGTTGCTGATGTTTGTTATATCTGGGATAGAAATACAAAACACCGCGAAGCGGCGAACCACATCAGCGGAAACAAAGCTGCTAGTCACGCCACAGTACATTTCTTTCGGCAAGCGTGGCACGTCTGTGCAATTTTACTCAAAACATTTCTCCTTATGTGTTGCTTAAGACACTGTTCAGTGGAATCTACACGTGATTTTGGAAAGCCTCGCTTGTAGAAGTGTTGGAAAACGCCAGCGAAGTTTTGAAACATTGTCGGCTGAATTTACTGAACCAAACAAAAGAAAAACAAAAATATTCAAAAGCAGTGCTTGTTGCCAGACCTATAATGGCATCATCCGCTAGATCTTGTGTGTTTTATACAGCACGAGTTCGAATGCGAAAAAGAGCTTGGCAATTTCCGGCTGCGAGGTCCGCGGAGGCGGCCCGGATGACACAAATCAGTGACGTAGGCTTACACAATGCACCATGCGCCGCGGAAAAGACAGATTTGGTCCGTCGTGTGGATGCATCCTTATCGCGTGCTTACAGAATGTTCATCTTAGATAACTCACAGCGCAAGAAGGATGCAGACGAAGTTTAGGACAACACAAGTGCTGACTCTCCACTAAAGATTTATTAAAGGAAAGGAACAAATTTATGCACAGTTTGGCCCCCTTTGACAGAGAAACTACGCATGTGCAGCAGAGTCATTCATGTGTTAACACTTTTTCAGGACACGTGGAGCATCCACGCATGACGAAAAAAACAAAAAACCCTATCTACACAACATGCTATACTAACAAATAACAGACTTGTGAAGCATCCTTAGATAGTTGGCACTTTAGAAATTGGAGTTCCTTCTCGCTAAGGGCCACAGACAGACTGCCTGTGCACCCTTCACCTTCTCCGTCGATGAAGAAGGCCTCCATTATCTCTCTTGTGTTTTCATGCTTATGGCGGAACAAAATATCTGCTTCCCTCACCATGGGCTCACAACCACATTCCATGGAGTGCGATGTCAAGTGCAAACCGCCCGTAGCCCAAAGCGATCCCAAATGATCCCTATATCTAATATTTACACATCGTCCGATTTGACCAATATATACGCACCCACTTAGCAACGGCAACCTTTACATAACACCTGACTTGCATCTAATGTATCTATCTTTCTGTGTTTTTTTACATGAACCGCAAGCCTTACCAACACTCGATAGTTTTCTATGCAAACGGGAGCAAATAATGGCAAGTTTATTGAGGCGGATGAGGCCGCGCCCATCTCATACGGCTTCCTACATTCTTCAGGCAGATCTAAAACTTATGTACATAAGGTGCGATCACCAGCCTCTCTTCCTTTCGTTCTTGCTCTGTTGTATTTTTTGCCTTATTAACAGACTTAACCCACCTGACCTGGTTATGACAGGCTCTCACAATTTCCATTTGCGGGTATCCGGCCGTCTGCAGTTTTTCTAACTGGCTCTGAAAACTTTCTTTCAGAGAATGTTGTGCAACTTTTTTTGGAGGACTGCGTGCAGTGTCATGCACACTGTGCTGTAAGTTAGCAAAAATGAACTATCACCAACTACCCCACATTTAGATAGATAGATAGATGATAGATAGATAGATAGATAGATAGATATGCATGGTTTAACGTCCCAAAACCACCATATGATTATGAGAGACGCCGTAGTGGAGGGCTCCGGAAATTTAGACCACCTGGGGTTCTTTAACTTGCACCCCAATCTGAGCACATGGGCCTACAACATTTCCGCCTCCATCGGAAATGCAGCCGCCACAGCCGGAATTCAATCCCGCAACCTGCGGGTCAGCAGCCGAGTACCTTAGCCACTAGACCACCGTGGTGGGGAAACTACCCCACATTTCCCTTCTTAAACAGGAGGTTTTCAGAGACCTGTGATGGGAAGTGTAGCGATAAGAGTTAGTGGGCAGTACCTTAATTACATGCGCTTCACCGATATAATTGCTTTGCTAGGTAAGGCAGACACATACATTTCCCGATTACAGAAATAAGCAAGGAGAGCAGAAAGGTAGGTCTTAAAATATTTTGCAGAGAACAAAAGTAATGTACTACACCTCGAAAGATAACCACGCTTCGGGATAGGTAGCAGTGCATTTAAAGTTGTAAAATAGTACGTCTAGTTAGGACAGGTATTAACCACGGAGCTGAACCACGAGACTGAAGTAACTAGGAGATATAATCAGAATGAGCTGTTGAACGTTCCGCAAGCATTCTTAAACCATGACTGGTAGACGACCACTATCGCTCAAGATTAAGGTATACCAGCTGCATCTTGCCGGTAGTTAACTACGGGCAGAAACCTGAAGCCTTACAAAGATGGTTCTGCTGAAATTGAGGACAACACAGCGAAGGATTTAAAGGAAATGATAAATGTAACACCAAGGAACAAGATGTGACCTGAGTGGATCAAGGAACAAACCGGGGTTAAAGATATCATAGTCAAAATCAAGCAGAAATGGACATGAGCCAGGCACGTAGCCCGTAGGCAGCATCTTCAGTGCCTTTAAAAGTAACTGCTTAGATTTCCAGAAAAGGCAGGTAGAAAAAATTTCCGGAGCCCTACCCTACGGCGTCTCTCATAATCATATAGTGGTTTTGGGACGTTATACTCCACATCTCAATCAATCAATCAATCTGATTCCCATGCACAGTTGAGGAAAATATGATTTCAAGGCAATTCAATGTCTTTCTAAACGGTGCAAATTGGCCAGAAGCTTGATGTTAGTTTCAATGAATTGGGGTAGATAAATGTTTCGCCACTTTTTTTTCACAAAATCACAGCTTTGCCGCCAAAGGGAAGCAATGAATGTGATTATAAAAAATTGAAACGTCTCGCCAAGAACGGCAAGCAGATAGAAACGTTCCCCGCGCTTTTCACGCTCAATTGACGCACGAAACTTACTCGTGGGTGCAGATGAACGCGAATATTCGTCTCAGTTGTGACTTCGCTTTGTCTAAAATGTCCACCCTTTTCCCAAACGGAAATTGTGCTGAATGCAGTCCCCTTTGTTCGCCTGGTAACTACAACAGAAACGTTCCGGTGAGCGCCCAAGGCATACGATTCTACCCGCCGCAAGATAAGCGTACGCACGCGTGAGCAACTACAAACCACCTAAACTTCCGCGGGGCAAGGTACGCGTGAGAGATCAACGCAAGAGCGCGCGTCACCGCGTCGTGACAATCTGGTGACGTGCGCTCCTTGCGCCATGTCACTGGTAATGTTAAAAATATGATTGGTCCCTGAGATGGGTATCACCAGTGTTAAGTGGTAGATATAAATAGCTTGCCAGTTCAACGTTGATGCAGGTGCGTCCACAGGACACCTATACACTACCACATAGAAAAGGGAAAATGTATTTTTGACAGTGGAACAAAAATAAGGATAGCGGTGGCATTGTGAACTAACTTATCTGACCTAGAGAAGGTGCTGGTAGAACTATCATCATCATTGCGCTAGAGCAATATGGCGGCTGCTTAGGTAGCAGGTGCGGAATAATGGTTTGCGCCCGCAGATTTTTGAGCGTTTATTCGCTGCTATGGCGGAGTGTTATTCGCGCACACGGCAGCGTAATGCTACTACAAATATTTCCGCTATGCAGCCAGGTCATCGAGAGGTCTCAACTGGCAAAAAACACGCCAAGTAAGTAAGGTTACATTTTTTATTGACAATCATGAATGCAGCATTATGCCTGTGAGCAAGGAGCCTTGTCTCTCACAGAGCTGAACAATACATGACAAAAACAAACAATGATAGCCATCTATTTAATAAAATTACCCGCCGAGATTCACAACAGCTGATTCAAACTGGGCGCCCCTTGTTTTGCTTCTCGCACAAGTCTGTTCAGAGTGATCACAATATTTTGCAAAAAGAAACCAAACTAGAGGAGGAGAACAACTGAACAGAAGCATTTCTCAGCAGATGAGATTTCGGACGCTGACCTGGAGCCCTGGGACAAGCTAGGAATGATGGTCATGGAGTCGCAGTGGAAAAAATGCAAGCGATTGCCAATTACTGATTACTTCTCATTTTGATTGTGTTAACTCTGTCATGTACTTAAACATGTTTCGATGCACAACTATTGACAAACGTTTAAACACTAAGGCTCACTGCTTGCATGCATGTCGGTGCTTGTTTTTGGCGTATCATCAGCCTGATTACACCCACTGCAGGACAAAGGCCTCTCCCATGATCGGCCAATCAACTTGGTCCGGTGCTTTCTGCTGCCACGTTACTTGTACAAACTTTTTAATGTCATTGGCCCACCTAACCTTCTGTCTTCACTTCAGGCATTTTTCTTCTCTGCGAATCCAGTCAGTTACCCATAATGACCAGCTGTTATTCTGCCTGTGTACTACGTGCCCAGCTCATGTTCATTTCTTGTTCTTGATTTAAACTACGATATCCTCAATACCAATTTGTTTTCTTACCGACTCTGCTCTCTTCTTGTGTCTTAACGTTACACCTATCATTTTCATTTCCATCACTCACTGCGTCGTCCTCAATTAGGCCTAACAATCTTTGTAAGCCTCCAGGTTTCTGCTCCGTAGGTAAGTACGGGCTAGACGCAGCTCTTATAAACATTCCTCTTGAGGGTTAGTGACAGATTATCATTCATGATTTCAGAATGCTTGCCGAATGTGATCCACCCATTCTTATACTTCTTTATTCTTCTAGGTATTTTAATCTCATGGTTCAGCTATGTGATTTTTACCTCTGCAAGGCATGTCTGGCCTAATAAAGGCACGAGTTTTTGCACAGTTTTTTTAGAACTTTGAAAGTGTCACTCCTAACATGCACGTGGTATGAGTAACTGTTTCAGCGCTACTACAGGTGTACTTACCGCTACCTTGCAACATTCTTAACATTCAACAGTCTTTACAATGTGAAAAAGAAGTGCTGCTGAGTATGCACTACTACAAGCCCATTTGCTACCTATGGCATACTCTATGCAAAGTTTGACACATAGAGTAAAGTACAGTATGTGCACCCCATGACATGCACTGTCCAAGAATCTTGATGCTGCACAATGCCTGTAAATTGAGTAATTCATAAAGCAAAAAAAAAACAATCTGTGCACCCAATTTCTTACAGCTTGGACATACCGTATGCTATCACTGCTTTTCAGTATAAGGCTTCCATTTGTCCACCTGGCATATTGGGGGCGCATGGGGTTGTCAATCTGACAACTGTAGAGCTTCTTATGACTGAATGTGGGCAGCTTTAAAATCAATGGTCTCTCTTTAGTCAAATTTTCTGAGAAGAAAGAAAAGCTGACTCATGAGCAGGGTAAAACAAAAATGATTGAAAAATTGTGTTCAATAAGTGAAGTGTTTTAAACCATACCCTTCAAGGATTTTGGCCTATCAGCTTGCTTTCAGTGATGACACATTCTCCGCTGATTTGAGGTAGATTCATAGTGATGAGGCATCCAAGCGTACACTGATATGAGTAGCTCCTTCGAGGCAGTGGTTGGGTTGTATGAAAAAAAACAGTCCTGGTAACTTTGGTGGAAGCGTGAACGGATTGGCGATGCATGTCTAAGAAGAATGTATATGGGAACACTGTATATAAAAAAAGGTAGTGTGGACATAACATTGCTCTTTTTGTAAATTTGTCTTGTGGATGACAGTATAATGAATTTGTTTTAGTGACGTTCTTTAGTGGACAAAGCTGGATAATTTCCCAACTGGGTGGAGTATATGGTTCATGCAAATGTGTTATGGTTCATTGCAAACTTACGTAAAATGTACAAATGCGTCTATGTACTAAATATTCACTTAGCTCTACTATGTATTGAATTTATGAGCGAATATTGCAGCAGACTCTTTGGGAGAAGAAACAGGTGCAACTTATGCTGTGATCTGTGCTACAAGTTTTAGCAGTAAAGATATTCTCAGTGAATGCGACAGCGAAGTAAACAATCTCAAACATTCACAGGTGTGCACTTCATTAGCTGTACAAGTCAAAAAGCCATATGAAATGACATTGTAGTGCATGCAAAAGAAAAATGCCATGATCAGAATCAAAGCAGCGCATTTTCACTCACTGGCGAACACGCCCACATTGTGCAAATTTATTCCGTCTTCGTAAGCAGTCTCCAAGCGATTTGCTGGCATTGAATTTTCACGCTGGAGGCTGCGCAGCAGGACGTTGGTGAAGCACAGCAGCTGTCATGGTTCACAGCCTTTAGACACGTTAGCTTCGCCGTATTGGCCCGTAAAGTCTGACACACAAGCTCGCATTGATATATCAAAGCTGAATTGAAAAGGAGCTTCGCAATACCGATCGACCAAAAGTACCGCTGCTAACCGCGGACATTTTGAACATATTAACCGACAGAAACGCAATCGACGCCAATAGGCTGCTGCTTTTGAAGCGTCAATAAAAATTTCAGCAGCGTTGAGCGCCCCTAACAGAGAAAATGCACACTAACTTATCTGACCGCTAAATGAGGAGTTAGTAGTGACCGGCTAGCATGTGGGTGACCGGCTAGCTTCTCAAATGAGCTGAATTCTTGTGATTGCTGGTTCAAAATACTAGTCAGTTTCAGTTTCGCTTTATTTACTTTCGCATTGCTGAAATCAAGATGGTGCAGCGTCATCCAAGTTGCTGAAATCGAGATGAGCCAAACTGAACTTGAATTCCCAGTACGCTCACGTGTAGGAAACGAGCATACTACTATCTTCTGATCAGATATGCTATATATTAGTTCAACGGAGGCCTTGTTCGCAAAAAATTGGTCACTGATCAAAACTAAATCAAACACGTTTGAAAGATACTTCTATACACGAGTAGGTTCTTTAACAGTTTTAGAAAGGTTAAATGCAGCTTAGTATCAATAATAATGTCGGACGAAGGTGACTGATGCTTCATACTGAATCACGCGATGTCAGGAAGGTTAAAATCGCCAACCAGTAATAATCATACGTGAAAGAGCATGAAGTTACAGTCAATATTTCAGTTAATGCGTTGCTCCTAAGGATGACGAGAGACTGCCAAACACGCAACAAAATACCATTGGACAGAAGGTTAGGTGCATTTAACAAAAACTCATTTACTGCTTCGACATGAAGGAGGGCCGTGAACACAATATATTCTCTTATTAAGATGACCAAAACTCCCCAACTTGTAAATCTGTCTTTACCAAAGGTTGCAGAATTTCGCGGTTATTGCTTGAACACAACCAGATAGTGAAAACGGGCTCGGATGCTTTCCTGGCGACTCATCACGTAGAATGCAAGCGCATGCCAGTATTTTATAAAATTGTGTGGTCTACTCACCCTTACAACAATACCAGGCTCATCATTTAGGCAGCGGCAATAGCAAATCAATGCTGCGTTAGCAAGCTGTTCAATGCGCTGACAAAAAACACCCAGATTACTTGAGTTCACCGGCAAGTAGTTTTTTTATGTACAATTCCCTCCTACTTGCTTTTATTTCATCTTCCTCTTTGTACATTGATTGATATGATTGTATTGCCATGTGACAGGTTCGTCCTTGGTGCCATTCTTGGTGCTTTTCAATAACATTTCACATGGAAGTTAGCGCTTGTCCTTGTTGTAACCTTAGTCCGTTGTCTGCCTTTCTTGCGCTGCAGCTGTAAAAAGAAAACACAAAATACCATCTAGCCCGTACTCACACGTTGCTCTAGTTACCTCAAAGTACCTGACATCACTTGACAGCGACGTTCCGGACAGAGCGAAAAAATCGGGATCTGTGCTCAGTAACAATGGTTCTAGCCAGGCTGCCTTTAGAATAATGCTGGGAACGTTTTTGTTTGCAAATTTCACTTCGAGCTTTTCTGGGTTTCGCGTGGTCGCGACGTGCGAACTTGCGTTTCTTCTTCTTTTTTTTTGCTGAGGGTTGCCTTTAATAGGCCGTATGCAGTTTGCTTGCTCATCCCGTCTTATTACTTCATTATGATTTTTTGACTTGTAAAATGCGGAGTTTATCGTTTCGGCCACCAATTTCATGACCTTGGCTGTTTCTCACAGTTTGTTTCTGATCTCTCGCACTCAGGGTGAGAATCAGAAAGTTCTCCAACCACAATATTTGTCCTTTTAGTTTATAGCAATTCTGAAGTACTGCAGTTTTATTCCAGAAATCTAGATGCTGTAGTGCTACAGAGCGTGCATTATTCATGGAATGTTTTCCTAGTTCATGGATTCGCTCGATACCCACGGGTTGTAGTTGAAGTGCATTGTTTATTACATGTTCATAACAATTCCTGCAAGGTCCTTGTCATTTTCTTTGCCATTCTCTGAAATCCCATACACTGTTAGATTTCACTGTCGCGAGCGCTTTTCAAGGCGATCTCGTCCGACTTCCACAGCTGAAAAGGATTGCTGTAATTTGTTTAGTGCGGTTACACATGAGGAAGCCTTATCATCGAGAGCTGCTACTGTTTTCCAGTTTACATACGATGGCAGTTAGTTGGTCATTGCTGATTTCTCTGAAATAATCAGCAATTTGTTAAATTCGTTTAAAGAGAAGGGTTAGGTCTGTTCCGGATCAAGCGTTCGTGCCAACGTCCCTAGAAAGTGCCTACTTTTAGACACTAATAAGCACAGCAGCCTCCGGCACGACAGCACAACTAGAAAACTATTATGTGGGCGAGAGCATTTGCCGTGATGTCTGCTCACCTGTACGACGAAAACAACCGGATTAGTCGTCGTGCCGGCGATGCATCAGTGTCCCATGGCGTCTGGATGGTTGCGATCCCACTTTATACTCCAGCGTGTGGCCTGCAGCCCCGTCAATGATCCGTCGAGGCTCGCTAGAGTGCCAGGCTCTGTTGATGAAGGGGCGTAGTCTACTTACAGTTGATGTGTGCATGCGCCGTCGACGGGTTTTGACGTGAGGATCGTTGGTTGTCAAGCGTTGATCACAGCTTGCCAGCCTAGTACATCACACGAAGCCGGAATCAGTAGAAAGGTAGCTGCAAGTTGTACGACGCGAACAAACGGATTAGACGTAATGCCAGCAATGCCGCCGCACCCCATCGCGTCTAGATAATTGCGATCCCACATTGTAATCCAGCTTGTGCATGCAGCGCAGTCAATGCAGTGTTTCGAATGTTCCTTACATTTGTGGAAGTACAACCTCGTGCTTCAGGCAATGAGCAAGAACACGTGACTAGAGACCGACAAATCGACCTAGTTTCCACAGAAGTTGATGGCTCTTGTTTTATATTTATTTATCCCTCGTGTACCCGTAGCGCCCAAGGCCTATATTGGGGACGGGTAGGCAGACAATTTTTCGTTACAGAATAGAAATAATTATCCGCCCAGTTTCACTGGGCGTATAAGGTAAAGCTAGACTAATCTACCGTGCCTATGAGTTTCTGGAAATTTATTTATTATGACACTTGCTGCTGTAAGCTCAAGTATGTATTCCTGCTCTCGCAACACACCACGCGCTCTATCAATATCCAGCATCCTAAAACTATCGCAAACTCCCGCAAATATTTTGGCGGTGCTTGTGTTGAAAACTAATTGCACATTTTTGTTATTGTCACGTAATCACATTGCAATAAACTGATAGGTACGCGTGACACTGACCTTGTTTAGACACCTAGCATATTGCATTAAGGTATTGTCGGGCTATTATATACCCATTTTTTGCTTCAATGCCACTGTGACGAAGCAGGGAAAGCGAGAGCAGACGACGGAGTGGCCGATCGCTGGAAGACGAGAAAAACGAAGGAGCTCGGGCTGCAGAGAAGATTAAGAAGGGCGCGCGCAGGCGAGACAGTTTTTTTTTTGGAACGCCGGCAGAACGGGCGGCAGGTTGTTGGAGAACCCGCATCTACGCGCGAGGTTCGCATACACAGGGCGCCTGTCTTCGGGACAGCGAGCGCCTCACGGTCCTCGCCTGGCAAGACCTGGGACGCGGCCTGCTGCTCTCGGAGAACCCGCACTTACGCGCGAGGTTCCAGATTGTCCACCGCCGTCGAGACGAGCGTCGCAAGGTCCTGGCCTGGCGCGGACGAGCCCTATCTGGCTACCGGCTACCGAGCGACGGTTCGTTCACTCGGCCCTTAACCCCTGCTGCTGCTACGTCGTTTCCACACCGGACATCTACCCGACGACGATTACGTCATCACAGGGACTCTGCCAGCCCCACAGCCTCCTGGTCCCCAGCACCGCCACGTGAGACAATTGACTAGCAGTGTACGCTGCCGCTTTATGTATTTCGTGTGTGTATGCTGTCAAATACAATTGTAGTGTGGTTTGTTAACGTCAGATACCGTCTCCTCCATCCGCAACGCGTCACACGCTCTGCGGCGCGACGAACCTCACCACTAACCTCACATCTGGCGTCCGCGAGACAGGACTGCTCTTATCCTATAAAAGAGCAGCGCGTCGCTTATGCGGGTCTGACGGTTGACGATGGAGACGGACAAGCTCACAGCAATTGGAAAGGAACTGGGGTTGAGCGGTCCAGGGCTAAAGCAGTGGATCGATGAAGAGCGCGTACGTGAACGAGAAGCGCGGGAAGTACGTTTAGCCGAACGCAATGCAGCAAAAGAAGCTGATGCCGAGGCACTGGCGAGGCTACAAGCAGAAAAGGAGGTTCTCGAACTAAGGTTGAAGCTCCGAGAGTTAGATGCGACAACGGGTAGCGTGACTACAGGTCAATCAGTAGAGGGTCCGCACATGGGTTCTCCTCAAAGCTACGAAAGTCCGCACAAACTCATACCGCCCTTCAACGAAGTTCGCGACGAGCTGGACGCGTACATCCAGCGCTTTGAACGCGTCGCCAGGAGCCAGGATTGGCCGCAAGACAAGTGGGCCCTTTCACTGAGCCTTTGTTTGACCGGTGAAGCGCTAAGTGTTGTTGGCAGAATGGCACCTGACCATGCCATGGATTACGCAACGTTAAAGAAAACGTTGTTGCAGCGCTTCCGGTTTACAGAGAAGGGCTACCGCACTAAGTTTCGGTCGGCGAAGCCTGAGGACTGCGAAACGGGTCGACAGTTCGCTGGGCGATTACTAGGTTATTTCGACCATTGGCAAGAGATGGCCAAGACCGAACGGACGTACGAAGCTCTGCGAGACGTTATTGTTTCAGAGCAATTCATCACGCAGTGCCACGAGAAGTTGGCAATCTTCCTGCGGGAAAGGGATTGCCGAGGAATTGAAAAGCTGGTAGAAGCTACTGATCATTATATGGAGGCGCAGGGTTTCGTCAACCTTGGTAAAGGTAAGGACGACAAGGACCATAAAAAGCCACCAGATCGAGCGCAGGCCGCACTACGGAAAGAGGAAAAGGACAAACCACATTGTTTGCTTTGTGGAAAGCGCGGTCATAAGGCCTCAGATTGCTGGGCAAATACTAAAGGGCCAAGGACAAAACCAGCCTTCTGCGGAAAATGTAGACGTAGTGGGCATAGCAAAGAGGACTGCCCTAACAAGGAAAGCGGTAAAGCCTCTTGCCTGAAAGAGCAAGCAGAAGGTCCGAAAGCATCAAACCAGGAGACACAGGCTTCCCGGCAAGGTACTGATTGCTCGAAACGTACGAGAATCAAGTGGGAGGACAAGTCTATGCCTACGGCCGAAGGCGTCCTTGAAAACCAGCCCGTTACGGTCTTACGGGATACAGGATGCGACTCGGTTATTGTGAGAAGGTCCCTTGTACCAGTCAGCAATCTGACGGGGAAAGTTTCCTCTGTGTGTCTTCTTGATCGAAGGGTACTGAAACTGCCGGAGGCAGACGTGCGAATTATTTCACCCTTTTTCTCAGGCAAGACTCGCGCGATCTGCATGGATGACCCACTGTATGACGTCGTTCTGGGAAACGTCCAAGGGGTCCGTGACGCCTCCGATCCTGATCAAGATTGGAAAAGACACCTACGTCCAGCTAGTCCGATGAAAATATCATCTAGGGTGGGAGCGGACGACGGATCGCTGACTGGATCTTATACTACAGATGCATTCACTTCGGTTGCGAGGCAATCAAAGGAAAACGAAGTCGCCGCGACAGTCGGACAGAGTTCTCGTCGCCTGCCGGTACCAACAATAAGTCCCCTGGATATGAGTGCACGTGACTTGCAGAAAAGTCAGAGGGATGACGCTAGCTTACAGAAATGCTTTGAGGCCGTCGATAAACCCATCCAGACCAGGTTTGCCGAGATTCTTTTCTTTACAAAAGAAGAAATTCTATACAGGAGGTACAAGCTCAGATCGAAGAGAGAAACTGAACAACTTGTTGTACCTACAGCCCTCCGCCATTGTGTAATGCAAATGGCTCATGAAGGAATTCTTGCGGGCCATCAGGGTATAAAACGCACAACAGACCGTATCCTCGAGGAGTTCTATTGGCCAGGGGTACTTTCTGACATCACACGATTTGTGAAATCGTGCGACACGTGCCAGAGAACTTTCCCAAAACACTTAGTTGGGCGAGTACCGTTGGGTAAAACCCCCGTCATTGATACACCGTTTAAGAGAGTGGCCATTGACATTGTGGGACCATTATCTCCCAAGTCAGAAAAAGGGAATAGATACGTTTTGACAATGGTGGACATGGCAACGCGGTATCCTGATGCGGTGGCGCTGCCAAGTATTGAAACAGAAAGGATCGCTGAAGCACTGTTGGAGATGTTCTCGCGAGTGGGGGTACCTCACGAAATCATCAGCGACCGAGGCACGTCTTTTACGTCCCACCTAATGCGCGAATTCAGCAGGCTTCTATCCTTCACACAGTTGCCGACGACACCATATCATCCCATGGCAAATGGTCTTGTCGAGAGGTTCAATGGCACACTTAAACGAATGATAAGACGAATGTGTCAAGAGTGCCCGAAAAGTTGGGACCGGTACTTAGCGCCTTTACTTTTCGCCTATAGAGAAGTTCCGCAGTCAAGTTTGGGCTTCGCCCCGTTTGACTTACTGTATGGCCGTTACGTCAGAGGACCCATGTCAATATTGAAAGAAATGTGGACTGGTAATCATCTAGATGATGAGACGAAGACCTCGTACGGCTATGTAGTTGACCTGCGGAGACGTCTTGAAAACACTTGTCGTCTAGCCAAGGAGGAGCTGCAGAAAGCCAAACTTGTGCAGAAGAAGCACTATGACATGAAGACTAGACCACGGCGTTTAGCTGTTGGAGACAAGGTGCTGCTGCTACTCCCGTCGGACAACAACAAACTGATTCTAACATGGAAAGGGCCTTTCACAGTTCTAGAGAGGAAGAATGAC
Organism: Rhipicephalus annulatus; assembly: GCA_013436015.1. Classification (NCBI taxonomy): domain Eukaryota; kingdom Metazoa; phylum Arthropoda; class Arachnida; order Ixodida; family Ixodidae; genus Rhipicephalus; species Rhipicephalus annulatus. The sequence continues at coordinate 55,786 of WOVY01006277.1, read as the reverse complement.
GTGGATTACGTTATTGATTTAGGAACGCGAACATCTCTGTTTCACGTCAACCTCCTCAAAAAATATCAAGAACGACCATCGGTACCACAGCCAACAAAAGAAGCGTCAGTCGCGTGTCTGGCTGATGATACTGAGCACGACGATCTACCATGCGTACCTTTTCAGCAAAAAGATTCTGCTGCCGATGTGAACATATCGGAAGCACTCTCTACTAAACAGCGCACGCAGATCGCTAGAATACTGCATACCTACGAGAATGTATTCACCGACATTCCCGGCAGAACACATCTCACCCAGTGTCGTACGCTAGCCGACGACTGCAACCACGAGAAACTGCCTATTCGACAATCGAGCGCGAAGCCCTGGCACTCACGTGGGCCATCCAGAAATTTCATATTTACTTGTTCGGGCGAACGTTCATACTACAAAGCGACCACAAGCCTCTCGTTTACATCAACTCCGCCAAACACATCAACAGCCGTGTTCTACGTTGGAGCCTCATACTCATGGAGTACGACTTCAGCGTTGAATATATAAAAGGCAGTGAGAATGTAGGAGCCGACTATATGAGCCGGTTGCCAAGCGCATGAACATCATCGCTACACGGCTTGAGGATTTCGCAGTGTCGGGTATAATTCATGAAATTTTTTTTTTTTCGGTGCACATTACATACCGTGGCGGACCAACTTTCATCTCGTCTTGCGAGTACCTTTGAGAGTGTCGGGTGTGCGGGGCCCTGAACACTGGTGACAACTTTCGTGTCTCTTATGTGTGCCGAGTGTGCGGGGCTCGGAAGTGTAGTGCAGTGCTCCGAGTGCGCGTGTACTACGGTGTCCCAAGGGGTCCAGTGGCAGCTGCAAGTTCTTCACAGGGAAGAACCTTCTTAAGTGGGGGGTAATTGTGACGAAGCAGGGAAAGCGAGAGCAGACGACGGAGTGGCCGATCGCTGGAAGACGAGAAAAACGAAGGAGCTCGGGCTGCAGAGAAGATTAAGAAGGGCGCGCGCAGGCGAGACAGTTTTTTTTTTGGAACGCCGGCAGAACGGGCGGCAGGTTGTTGGAGAACCCGCATCTACGCGCGAGGTTCGCATACACAGGGCGCCTGTCTTCGGGACAGCGAGCGCCTCACGGTCCTCGCCTGGCAAGACCTGGGACGCGGCCTGCTGCTCTCGGAGAACCCGCACTTACGCGCGAGGTTCCAGATTGTCCACCGCCGTCGAGACGAGCGTCGCAAGGTCCTGGCCTGGCGCGGACGAGCCCTATCTGGCTACCGGCTACCGAGCGACGGTTCGTTCACTCGGCCCTTAACCCCTGCTGCTGCTACGTCGTTTCCACACCGGACATCTACCCGACGACGATTACGTCATCACAGGGACTCTGCCAGCCCCACAGCCTCCTGGTCCCCAGCACCGCCACGTGAGACAATTGACTAGCAGTGTACGCTGCCGCTTTATGTATTTCGTGTGTGTATGCTGTCAAATACAATTGTAGTGTGGTTTGTTAACGTCAGATACCGTCTCCTCCATCCGCAACGCGTCACACGCTCTGCGGCGCGACGAACCTCACCACTAACTTCACAGCCACCAATTTTTTATGGTCCGACAAACTGATTGATTTGTGGGTTTAACGTCCCGAATCAACCATATGATTATGAAAGACGCTGTAGTGAAGGCCTCCGGAATTTTCGACCACCTGGGGTTTTTTTACGTGCACCCATATCTGACTACATGGGCTTACATTTCCGCCTCCATCAGAAATGCAGCCACCACAGCCGGGATTTGATCCCGCAACCTGCGGGTCAGCAGCCGTGTACCTTAGCCAACAGACCACAGCAACGGGGCAGCCCAACAAACTCCCACAACTGGTTACCTTAAGAAATTCGCAGTTGTGCTCGAAAAATATTGTGGGTAAAACAGTGATTTGTAAAGAATGGAAAATTTATTGGGCGGTGACCTATTCTGAAACCCTGTGTTATTATATTTTTATGCGAACAACGCCATGCTTCATCATTATACACTTCCCTTCTAATTATAATTCATGTGTACTTCCTTGCTTTCATCACTGCAGTGGCAATCTCGAATCGGCTACTGCCCTCAGGGTGACGCGTTACTGGGGAAGCTCAACGCTTACGAAAACCTCTATTTGTTCGGCCGCCTCCGAGGTGTACCTGAAGAAAATCTACCCGATGTAGTTTCTCAAATTATTGATGTCACAGGTTTAGAAGAATATGCCACCAAGAGATGTGACTATTACAGGTAAGTTTCTGCCTAGGCTGCGCCACAGCCAGTTGATCTCAATATTATTGCGGAGCTTCACGTACCAAAGCTACTACGTAAGTTTGCGACATGTCAATCTGGTGGAAGAACTACGTTCTAATAGCTCCTGCAAAGTGATTTTGGGTGAGGCTGAGTCACTGTTAAGCATGGGACACAAGGCCTCGAGCTCCGGCAGCTTCCTAACGAGCTGGATTGGATAAACTTTTATTCTTTTTTATTGGATAAACTTTTATTCCTAACGAGCTGGACGGACCAAAATTATTCTTTTAATGCGGAGCAGAGCAGAGCCTCCTCTCAGCGAGACGGTCTCCTCCTGTTTTCTCATTGTTTGGAAATCTAACCACGAGCACTCCCGCAGTATAGGTGCCAGTGTTGCTCCTGAATCGCAATTTTGCAATTTTTCTGCCAAATATATTCATAAGGGTAACATATACTCAAGAGAACTCGGCTTTGGTAAGTGGGTGGTTGCAGTTGCCACCACGTAACCGCCTGCATTCTATGCATAATGTGTAGAGTGGCATTGGGTTTTCGCCTCTTCCGTGCAGCATGCACTTCATAAAATTTCGGCCACCAGAGATTTTTCAACAAGTGGGCTTTTATTAAGAACACGAGAGTCTTTTGCATTTGTGTTCTTTCATAATCGAGTGGCAATGAGCAGACATTGAACCTCGCCTTCAGGCTAAGCAGCGCGACGCCTTTGTGCAAGATTTTCACGGTGGCTGTATGGCAGCCCATGTTGCTAAAAAGTTAGCTTCAAGGCTACATTCAAATCAAAATAACCTAGGAGCACAAATTCACACTCAAAATTAGTAAGTACCACCACAAGAATCAAAACAACCTCGATTGTGTCATCATTCAGTTTTTCCATCATATCTTGCCTAGTACGGTTTTCTACGTTAGTTAAGAGGCAATGCTGCATGCAAAGCTGCCCGGGCTCCGAACAAGGACGTAAATACTGGTAGTTATATCTTCGCAGCTACAGCGAGTCCCTTTTACGTTACCGTTGCTTATAATATTATGCCCCATTTTTCTTCGCGTCATCGCCTGTCAGATCTCATTATTGCTGTGTCTAATAAAAAGCTAGCCCTTAAGCGCACACTTCGTTCCTTCATTCATAGCGATAGTTTTTCTCTCGTAGTCTTGATGTATTGAGGAAGTACGTCGAGAAAATTGGTGAGCTGCCAGCTTATAAGAGACAGTTATAGTATACTGGGCTTCCCGGGATACCGGGCATACCGTGGTACTGGAATGGAAGTGCGCATGCGCAGATCCTTACGTTACCCGTACCGCTTATTGTACTCGCGTTTTTTTTTATATTTGACGTCACCGTGTTAGCGTAGGTGTACGCAGAGTACGTAAACATGGCCGTGCTCTCGGACGCCCGCTTTGAGGTGATTTTGGCGTAGTTGTTGAAAGATTCACCTTGTTCGCTGCAAACGACTGTGTAAAGTGGCATCGCTTGCCTTCGGTTGGCTTCGACGACCGAGTATCACGGATAAGTTGGCGTAGATTTTGAGATAGCTTCCCATTTCAAACGCGTCTAAGCCTAACTGCAAGATCAATATAAACAAATCGGCAACATCTTTTTTTTTCTCGTTTGGTGCATGGTTCATATTTATTTCATTTGCTATTGGTAAAATAAACCATTAACAATGCGTCATGTGGTGGCATAGGCAAACATTCTCGTTTTATTTTCATTTTTACTGTCTTCAACTTATTAACCATTTGATAATTGGCGCCACTGTCGCAGCTAGGGCACGTAAACCACGTAAACGCTATTCCACTAAACTATAAGACGCGGTCCACAACGAACGTTTGCTGCATGGTAACATCATTTCCTTAACCTTCGCTATCACGTTTATCATAAACTCTAACTGCCGAATAAGATCACGTGCTACATTACACCTTACAGGAGTGTTCCACACGGCCGTCATTGCTGCTGGTGGTGCTGACTGACCCTCCCCTGCTCTTAGCACATATATACACTATTAAGTGGATGGGATAATCGCCACCCTGGTAACTCAGTTGGTAAAGAATCAGAAGCGTTATTTGAAAATCACGATTTTGCTCCTTGCCCGAGGCCAGTTATTTTTGAACTACCTTTCTTTATTCACATTTACACCACAATTGCTTCTAGTACCATAACCTACAGTTTTTGTGGCAAGATAGTCCGCCAGATCTCTTTATTATGTTGTCTACCAAGGTAATATCAAGTTCTCTAATGCAACAACTTTTCTTTCTCTCTCTCCTCTATCTCTCTCCTTATATATATATATATATATATATAATTTATTTATTTATTGTAGCAGGCATGCAGTTTGACTCGTGTCTTTACCACACCCCCGTTTGAATTGTTGGATGTGCTGGGTATACCTGGTCTTCATCCTGAAACTGCGGAAAATGAGTTGCAGGACAATGCTATGACCTGTCACAATGACTTAAGCAGGACCCTCTCCTGGCACTCACGAAGCCGCGCGAACTCCGATTTTCTTCCCTGCGCACTCCGGCACGCGATCCTCCCATATTCAGTGGTGCAGACCAGTAAGACGTGGAAGACTGACTTCCCCACCATGAGATGGTTCTCGCTTGCAATCAGTGGGGCGCCAGCTACATGTTTGATTGTTTTATATGTGTGGTTTAACGTGCAAAGTCATTCATATGATAAGGAGAGACGCTGTAGGTAAGTGCTGCGGAAATTTTGGCTATTTAGGGTTTTTCAACGTGCAAACAAATCTGAGTACGTGGGCCTACCACATAATCGCCTCCATTCGAAATGCAGCCTCCACAGGCGGGATTCGATCCCGCAATCTGTGGGTCAGCTGCCGAGTACCTTAGCCACTAAACCACCACGGCGGGGGTCAGTGACAAGCTGATTAAACCGAACTTCTACTTACCGACTGTATAAAACTCTCGTACAAGATTCAGCAAACCGATTGCTTCACCTGGTCGGATGTCACGACAACGTTCACGTATGTCTTCGGACACCATGCTGTACACCAGCTCACAGCTGAACAGCACTTGCGCGGCAGAGTCCAAAGACAGGCTGAAACGTTCACAAGCTATATTGAGGGTGTGCTCTCACTTTGCAAACTAGTTTTCTAATCTCCGGAAGATGCGGGCAAGATAAAGCACCCCTTGAAAGGCATTGATGACGATACATTCAGTTACTTGCTGCGAAAAGTCGTCAAACGGTCGCAGATATCATCCAGCTCTGCCAGAGTTACGATGAGCTGTGCAGGTATCGCGCTCACTGACTTGACGCTGCTCAAGATACTGCAGACTTTTCATCTCTTGCCTTACACCAGAACAGAACGGATCATAAGGCTTTGCTTTCACAGATTAAGCACTTACTTTGTAAGTAACTTTCACGGCAACTCTCTATAATCCCTACCATTTCGAATGGCGTCTTTAACGCGTTCTCTTCGTGAAGTCATCGAGACGCAAGTTGCCGAAGCATTGCCATCTAGTTCCACTAAGTTGCCTGCTGGTGCCCAATTAACGTTTGCTGCCGTTCCTACCTGAGCGTGTGCTCCACCACCCCTTGTCGCCTGCCAAACAACTGGCAAAGTTTGCACGTCTCAGCCACCACATACACGTCCACCTTCAGTTCCTTAATCAGCAAACGATGCGCCTGCCCTCATCCCAAGGCGCACGCAAATTAATAGGCGCATTTGTTTCTTTTGTGGAATTTCAGGTAACGTCAGTCGCCACTGCGGCCGGTGCTGCTTGCTTAGTGTGACAGTACAGAAGCCTCGAACTACGTTCAGCCTCACCCGTCATACGCCGCAGTTTCCAAATACGTTCACGTTCGTTCTCACAATGTAATTCCAGCAGATTATCCTCCATACCTGACTACGAGTCACCGACCATTCGATGCACGTTGGTCAACTTCTCCTCACCGCCCATCTATCTACCCAAGGCTACGTCACCGCAGACTACCGCTAAAGAAAACTGACAGCCACCTTTTCAGAGGCATGAGCTGCGTTGCTGTCGAACATTTCAAGAGCAAATCTTAGCAATTCATCTTCTGAATAAATTCGAACTATTTTTACATAGCGTCAGTGTGTGTGTCCTTGTCTGAACTGGATGAGCAGCTGTATCTGTAATTGGCGAAAAGGTATGCGACGTTATGATCGAGGTGACCACTCCCTTTATCAATATCCCCTTGCGAACGGCTGCGTCATACCATAATCAGCCATCGCCATTTTGCACCACGCATGTCATAAGTCAAGGTGTCAAGTATGTCGTCGAATAAGTTGTCCTGTTCCATTCCTGTCACGATGTTATTCTAGTAATGAAATTCTTAACGTTAAAATCTGCTCTAGTGAACTGAACTGTGCCTGTTCTGAACTAACATTATCTGTGCCGTGCTTCACCCCTGAAGACCGTCAATTTAGTAAAGTGTTTGTAGTTTTGGACGTCCCCATTGCACCGTTCTTCGTCGCCAGGCACATTCCGGTCTCGAAGTGTCCCTGTTGCGACGGCACCTCTTCTGTTGACGCCGCAAACCAGTACCACACACCATCAGAATATGTTGCTTCCATTTGCAATTGCAGCATTATACCAGGGTTATCTGAGATGTACGTGTGTAATCTTTCAACTAGTGATTCATTAGTGCTCCAAGGGGAACGTCTTGGAGACTACGGAGCTTTAGACTGCATTTTTCTTACTGCAATGCCTGACACTGTGGTGTTAGTTTCAATGAGTGCCATGTTATCATCTACTGCGATCGGTGAGCATGAAGACGTTTTTCTCTGACGCCATAGAACTGAAAGTCACGCCCTACCAACGTGCAGACATCGTTAACCTCATAGAGCGTTTTCGGGCTTTTTACAATATTGATGAGCCATCTTTAGGCCGGACATCAACAGCCGTTCTCGCCGGCTACAGCAGACGCCCCACTACGACAGCGTCTATACCGTGTATAGTCTACTGAACGCAGTGTCATCATGCAGAGTGCCCATTAAACAATTTTCGGGCTTCGCCGGTAGTCCTCAATAAGAAAAAATACAGCATATCTATGATGTGAGTGATGAGGAGTAAGGAGAAGCGTCCGTGTGTCCATCAGTGGGTCTGTCCATACATCTGTTCGTCCGTATGTCTGGCTCTCCGTCCATCCGTGTGTGCGTCTATCCATCCGTGCGTCTGTCTCTCCTTCCGTCTGTCTGTCCATCCGTCCATCCACTTGGTGAACACTCCAAGTACCACCATCTCGCATCTTATTATTATATCCTCTTCATATACAAGTACTGCCAACTAACGGACATTTTAAGAACTAAAAGAGATGTCTACTACGACAAACGCGGGAAGTACGACCCAAGCGTGAGAAGCCTCACCTCTAAAAACGTGGGTCGGTTGAGTTCGGCATTGACTACCGCAGATTCAACAAAATTACGCGCAACGACATGTAGCCTCTACCCCGTGCTGATGATGTATTGGACTGCCTAAAGGAAGCAGAATTCTTGTCTTCGTCGGATTTGCGTTCCTAATATTGGCAGGTGTGGATTCCAGAGTCATACCGCCCGAGGACGGCCTTTGTACCACCCGACGTGCTCTACAAGTTCACCGTTATGCTCTTTGGCTTCTGCAAAGTGCCAGCTACCTTCGAAAGAATGATGAACGCTACTCTTAGTGATCTGAATTAAACTCACTACCTTTGCTACTTATACGACATTGTGGTATTTTCAACAGAGTTCGTGTCTCATCTTCCTCGCCTCGAGCAAGTCCTGACGTGCCTTGGCACGGCGGGTCTTCAACTGAGTTTGATGAAGTCATAGTTTACTGCCCGCAAGCATACTATTCTGGATCATGTAGTTTAAAAACGGTCTTATTTCGAATCCTGCCAAACAGAGTGCCCCTGCCATGTTACCAAAACGAACCACCGTTATAGAGCTTCGAAGTTTCACCAGTTTGCACTCCTATTTCCGACGCTTCATTTGATCACACCAATTGCGATAGCACACTAACTTTTATCACGTATGCATACAACTCGGCATCACAAAGCACCACCGGGTCCTCATCTTTCTTTTTTTCTTGATGGGCATGAACCTTCTTGCACAATGAATACATGTATTGCGTACAAGCCTCGCTCTTGCGAGTTCACAACCGTTTCAAGAGCAACCGCGTATGCCAAAGAATACTACCCGTTTGCTCATTCATTCACTTCACACGACCAAAGACGTCCGAAACATCGCCCTGATGAACCGACTACTGCGACATACTTTAATCCCGGCATACAGGCATGGTTGTGCATTCCATCTACATGGGCCTAGAACATTATCGCCTCCATTGAAAATGCAGCCGCTGCAGCCGGAGTTCGTTCTCGCGGGTCAGCAGCCTAGTAACTTAGCCACTAGACCACCGATTTGTAAGTCACAGACAAGTTGATTAACCTGAACTTCTATTTATTGACTTTACAAAACTCTCATACAAAGTTCAGCGAACCGACTGCATAACCTGGTTGATGTCTTGACAACGTTAACTCAAGTCTTCGGACGCCGTGGTGTACGCCAGCTCCTAGCGGAACAGCACTTGCTCGGCTGAGTCCAAAGACAGACTTAAACGTCCACAAGCTATATCGAGGATGTGCTCTCGCTTTGCAAGCAAGTCGTCTAATCTCCGGACGGCGCAGGCAAGATCCAGAACTCCCCGAAAGGCATTGATTATGATGCATTCAGGTACTTGCTGCAAAACAGTGTTCAAAGGTCGCAGATATAATTCAGCTTTGCGCGAGTTACGATGAGCTGAGCAGAATATCACAGACTTTTTATCGCTTGGCTAACGCCAGGAAAGCGCCAATCATACGGCTTTGCTTGCACAGATTATGCACTTTATTTGTGAGGATGTCTCCCAAGAACTCTTCATCATTGACACCATATTGAAGCCGATGGCGTCTTTAACTCGTTGTCTTCGTCAAGTCATCGAGACGCAAGTCGCCGAAGCATCGCCCTCTAGTTCCATTCTGTTGCCTGCTGCCGCCCTATTCGCTCACGCTGCCGTTGCTGCTCGAGCGTATGCTCCACCACCCCTGGTCACCTATCAAGCTACTGGTATAGTTTGCACGTATCAACCTCTACCAATACGTTCATCTTCAGTTTCTTATTCAGCAAATGGTGGGCCTGCCGTCATTCCAAGGTGCACGTAGGATAATTGATGCATTTTTTTCTTTTGTGGCATTCCATGTCACGTCACTCGCCACTGCTGCCGGCGCAGCTTGCTTCTCGTAACAGTACAGGTTACTCAAACTACTTTCAGCCTCATCCGTCATATGCCGCAATCTGCAAATACGTTCGCGCCCAATCTCCTAATGCAATTCCAGTGGATTATCCTCCAGACCCGACTACCAGTCGCCGACCATTTGATGCACGTCGGTCAACTTCTCCTCATTGTCCACCTATCTTTCCGAGGCTTAGTCGCCGCAGTCAGTCGCGAGAGAGAACTCACAGCCACAGTTCCAGAGGCATGAGCTGCGTTACTGTCAAACATTTTAAGACCAAATCTCTGTCTTCCGAGCGAAAGTGAACTATCTTTAGATTGCGTCAGTGTGCTTGCCCTTGATGGAACTGGAGGAGCAGCTCTATCTGTTATTACGAAGAGGTATGACAATTTGAACAAGGTGACCACTACCCTTACCAATATCTCTTCGCGAACAGCTATGTCATACCATAATCAACCGTCGAGATTGCGCGGCACGCGCGTCGTTAGTCAAGTTGTCAAGTATGTCGTCGAATGTATTGTCCTGTTCCGTTCCATTCACGATGTTATTCTCGTATGGGATTCCCTATCATCAAAATCTGCTTTAGTAGACTATGCCCGTTCTCAACTAACATTATCTGTACCATGCTTCAACACCGAATACCATCAATTTGGTAAAGTGTTTGCAGTTTCGTACGTCTTCATTGTACAGTTCTTCGCCGCACACATTCCTCTCTCAATTTCCACTGTTACGACGGCACCTCTTTTATTTACGCCATAAGCCAGTAACGCGTGCCTTCGGAATGTCTTGCTGCCATTCGCGATTGTAGCATTATACAATTGTTATCTAAGATGTACATGTGTAACCTTCCACTAGTGCTTGATTAGCACTCCGTGTAGAATGTCTCAGAGACTACGAAGCTTTCTACTGTGTTTTCCCCGTCGCGATGCCTGTCTTTGTGGTGTTAGTCTCAATGTGTGCCGGGACACTACCTACTGCGACATCTGACCATGAAGACGTTCTCTCTAACGCCATATAAATGGAGGTTATGCCTAGCAATGTGAAAAATTCGTTGACCTTCTACAGCGTTTTAGTGCTTTATTTGATAACGATCAGCCATCTTTAGGCCGAAAATCAACCGTCGTTTTCACCAGCTACTACGGCAGCCCCACTAAGAGAGCAAGCATACCGTGTATTGTGTGCTGAACGCAGTGTCATCATGCAACGTGCCCATCTAAATATTTCTGTCTTTCGCCGGTAGTCCTCTCTAAGAAAGAAATACATAATATGCATAGAGGGAGTGATGATGAGTGAGTAGATGCGTCCGTAAGTTCATCAGTGCGTCCGTGAGTACGTCTGTTCGTCCGTCTGTCTGTCTGCCGTTCATCCGTGCACGTGCATGCGTCTATCCGTCAGTGCGTCCGTCTCTCCTTCCATCTGTCTGTCCTTTCGTCCATCCACTTAGTGAACACTCCAAGTACCGCAATCTCGCATCTTATTATATACTCATCGTATACAAGTACCGCCAATCAGCGGACGTTCTAAGAAGTAAACGAGAGGCGGCTACTACTACGAACACGGGAAGTACGACCCACGGCGTGAGAAGCTTCACCTCTTAAAAGGCGGGTTGGTTGGTTTCAGCAACGACTACCGCAGATTCAACAAAGTTACTCGTAAAGACGTGTACTCTCTACTTCGTACTGATAATGCATATGACTGCCTACAGGGAGCAGTATTCTTGTCGTCTTCTGATTTGCGTTCCGGCTATTGGGGGGTGTAGATGGTAGAGTCATACCGCCCGAAGACGGCCTTTGTAGCACCGGACGTGCTCTACAAGTTCACTGTTATGCTCTTTCGCCTCTGTAGAGCGCCAGCTACCTTCGAAAGAATGATGAACGCCACTCTTAGTGGTCTGAATTAAACTCACTACCTTTGCTACTTATACGACATTGTGGTATTTGCAACAGAGTTCGTGTCTCATCTTCCTCGCCTCGAGCAAGCCCTGACGTACCTTGGCACGGCGGGTTTTCAACTCAATTTGAAGAAGTCAGACTTCACTGCCCGCAAGCATGCTATCCTAGATCATGTAGTTTAAAAACGGTCTTATTTCGAATCCTGCCAAACAGAGCGCTCCTGCCATGTTACCAAAACGCACCACCGTTATAGAGCTTCAAAGTTTCACCAGTTTGCACTCCTATTTCCTACGCTTCATTTGATCACACCAATTGCGACAGCACACTAACTTTCGCCACGTATGCATACAACTCGGCCCCACAAAGCACCACCGGGTCCTCATCTTTCTTTCTTTTCGATGGACATGAGCCTTCTTCCACATTGGATACAAGTATTGCGTACAAGCCTCACCCTTGCGAGTTCACAACCGTTTCACGAGCAGCCGCTAATGCTGAAGAATCCCGCCGCATATGCTCTACCCCATGACCATCATCATGACAGCACCATCAGCAGGCCTTGACATCCCCAGGTACACCAGATCAACTGACGATGGACCCGTACAAGACTGGTTCAACGTATTCAAACTCCACGCCGCTCCTGCACCCTGGTCAGAACGGGAGATGGTCGTCAACTTTACAAGCTACGTCTGTGGTGAGACTTTCAAATTCTACCTCACCCACGTATTTCAAAATGACGAGCTATAGAAAAACATCAAAGAATGAATGATCATTCGATTTAAAGAATACAGTCACAATTACGACGAAGACTCGATTATAACCCATCATCCGAAGACAATTGCATTCAGTCGTCCATTTCACAGGCAGTCTTCAACCATTTGAACGCACAACAAGATTCAACCACTGGTACAAGACGCAGTGGCACACAGATTCAGTGACAGACGACAATGCGTGTTTTAGGAAAAATACAACAATCCTTTCTGCAAAAAAGTCGGCATTTTTGAAGTCATCACTTCAGCATATGACACGAGATGTTGCTCAACCATCTGATGCCCTTCACTTTTCGTCTCGCATACGTGGTCCACCACCTGGGTTTTCATCACTAGGTTCTACAAGCGGTTCTAACGCTCCCACTTGCCTTATAAAGACGCCGTATTTTTGCTAGGTGACCTGACGCATCGGGGAAATACCCTGTCAAGCCAATTTCCTTCCATAAGGTTTCATGCATCACCGTCCCGTGCACAGACCTTCGACAGTCCAAACAAAACAGAAGACTCAGACGCATCGAACGTAGCACGATACCAGGCGCAAGAACCACTCGCGATGAACTGCGAAGAAGAAGCCCCTGAACAGCTTCGTGGCATTTCTACGGCACCGCAGACTTGCAAAAATCTGCAGTTCACACCTAGTGATGTCACGTGACCTGTGGTACCGTAATGCAGAGCTCACCAATTCAAAAAATGAACATGTTCAGAAGTACATCATCATCATCATCATCATCATCAGCCTGACTACGTCCACTGCAGGACAAAGGCCTCTCCCATGTTCCGCCAGTTAACCCGGTCCTGTGCTTGCTGCTGCCAATTTATACCCGCAAACTTCTTAATCTCATCTGCCCACCTAACCTTCTGTTTTTTCTGACTCCTACGTGTACAGTGTCCTTTCTCGTTTTTTTTGTTTTTCTTCTTTTTTTTCTTTTTTTCACATGCACATACAAAGTGTTTATGTTCGCCTACCACTTGATGACCATTGAAGGGAAACGGACGAAGATTAAAGGTAAAGAGCTGGCCGACCCAATAAGGAAAAACCCTTTCTTTCCGCACGCCGTCACGGAAGATTGCCACCGCGGCGACAATCTTGGGTGGCCCGACACACGTCGAGAACTGACCAGCACGTGATAAGTACCGGATGTGAACGTACACGGATAGTTCGTTTCGTTCTCAGTGTTGGCAGTGGTTCTTCCTCTTCTTTACTTTCTTTCGCTTCCTTCTTTGTCTTCTTTTCTTTTTTTCGCTTTCGTCTTTTTTCTTCACTTTTTATTTCTTTTTTGAATTCCCTCTCACTCTCGTAAACATCCTTCACGGCGTGAGGGACGCGGCAGCAACGAAGTTTGGAAGTTCATGTCAGTATAACTCATCCCCTGATGAAGGGAGGACCCCTCCCGAAACTGTTGGGAAATAAATATATTTATACTTGTTGACAATGCTCCCGCTCCCGTTGCCATATCTCCTATATATATATATATATATATATATATTTGTGGTTTGGCTTGTCTATTAATTCTGCGCCTAAAAACAACTGTTTCGCGGGACAAACCTTTTCTTGAAGAGCGGTTTTTTATCTTCCGCCACACTGACATGTGTTTTCATGTCCTTTTTCCCCTGCCCCTCATCACTGCTTCGTAAGTGGTGGAAACAAGCGGAAGCTGTCTATTGCGATCGCCTTGGTTGGCTTACCTGATGTCGTGTTCTTGGACGAGCCTTATGCTGGCGTGGACGTGCTCGCCCGGACGCGCATCTACAAGAGACTCACTGAGATCAAGGAGCACACGAAATGCAGCATGGTGCTTACTTCCCACAGGTATTGTTCATTTTGTACTTGTATCTACTTTTGCAAATTAGTAGGAGTGTGTTTTGCGTTATTGAAAAATACAGGCAGAAAATAAAAAGAAAAGCGCGTGTAGTTTTGCGCAGCAGTGTACAAAACATGCAAAGAGCCGTACTGAAATCCTGTGGTCTTCTGAGCACTGTTGCTTCTTACGTATAGAGCGCAGGCGGGGGGGGGGGGGGGAGGCTGAAGCCTAGAAAGCCGAGTAAGCCGCACTGTTAGAGAGGTTAGAACAGTTGCGAAACTCCTTCGTAAGGGCTCAGGATTCTGTGCAAATTTGAAAAAAGTACAAGACAAATTGTCACCTATTTTTAAAAATAAATTTACTGCTTTGAACTGCGCTCGTGTATACTTTATCCCAAAGAGTTATTCACTGTTCTACTACATTTACATCAGCGCACGTATTGCAGAGGTGAAACATGTGTATTCAAGGCACATTTGTGGCTTCAAAAACATTTTTTTCTTCTTCTGAGTGACGTTGCCCACCTTTATTGATACGTGCGATAGCGCCAAAAGCTTGCAAGGGTCTGCAGTTCGAAAAAGTACTGGTCACAGATATTACTGACCTCTTTCTCGCATCGATGCGCCATGCAACACATGCGTAGCGTCGGTATCATTAGAGCTCCATCCATTCGTTCATCGATGCTGTCACGCTTTTCGTCAACCAATTCATGCGCCTTACGAAGTCTCCTCGAAACATATCTCTTTTACAACAGATGTCTTTCATTTACCACCACTTGCATAGTGGTCCTCGCACTCCTGCCACTTGCACTTATCAGCCATGGCGTGCGTACAACCTTTTCCGATGTCATACAAGGAATTCGACTTTAAGATTACACCATAGTTTAACAACGTTAAAATCGAGATTCTGGTCAACAATGTGCACTTTTAAAGTAGACTACGCAAAGCTTGCGGACATTGTAGGCGTAGCGTTCGTCATTCAACGGGAGCCTGTAAGAGGTGAGCATATGACGCATGCGCAGCGCAAACGCAAAGCTTTGCGCACCACGGTCCTAAAGCTCTAATTCATCAACGTGCACTAAAAAGACACCCTAAAAGGCACCCAACAATGTCCAGAACTCATGCTAGTAGAAGTGAAAGACAAGACTCTTGTGTACAATAACTTAAGTTTGGGTGATAATAATGAGATGCATTCTTGAGCAATAACCCACAAATTACCGAGACACAACATCAATTTAAAGATCGTATGATCTCTTTGTAATTTTCTAGTGTTCTTGTAATTTTTGCGCTATTCGCTCAAAATAATATCATCAGAAATAATAGCAAATTGTTAGTACTTATTATTATTGTATGAAAATACAAAAAAACAGGGCTATGAAATTTCTATTGCTTTTCGACTTCCGCTGATGAAAGACGCATCGGAAGAAAAGCAGTGCGTACATCATCGTGGAAAATACTATTTCCGGCAGAGCCACATACGAAACCCGGCTACTCTCTGATGTACGAACTGAACCTGCACCTTTCAAAATGCGTGATACAATGCCCTATGGCGAAGCCATAATGAAAGTGGCATGCCCATCCAAAAAAGCTAAGCCCAAGTCCACCGTCAATCGACACTTATTTGCACCCGGCCAACCCAAATACTGGCATGGCCCACAGCAGTCGTAATTTGAGCATTTTCAACGCTGAGAAAGCAATATTGCTTAACACTAACAGGCAAGAATACCAAGGACAGTTTAGGACATGTCCTTCGTAGTGATTCTGCGACAAACATTCAGAAAAGTGGACAAAAACACTACTTGACGCTTGCGAGAGAATTGGCTGACGAGTTTAGATACTCTGGAAGGCTTACGGCAGACTTTCTAGAATAATGACAGGCAATTTAACGCTGCCCCCAAAGAGCTGTTTACAACAAGCGCCTTCTTCCAGCTGTACACTTAGGTGCTGAAACTCCAAACACAGCCATGATGTCGACAAGATGCTATGTACGATGCTGCGTGTGAACAGTCGAAATATGCTGCACGTTAAACTAAGAGAAGAATATCGCAGAGTAGATGAGATGACACATGAGTGTATTATTATAGTACTTCCATTAGTGAGCAAAGAAGCAGTCACCGTTGGGTAACGGAATGCGTAAGAAGGAACACCGACTCTCAATGGGAATGGCACATTGAATATCAATAGAAAAAATCTCCACTTGGCGTTCCCAGGGTTACGTATGTAGCAGAAACATAATTGTTGTCGCAATAAAAGCATCGGTTCGGGTGCACAACTACGACCCGTCTTTGTTGAGAGCTGACGCAATTTAAGTTAGTCATCTGCGTCGTGTATAGCCATGTAACCCAATCACACTACACTTTGGGTGACCGTTACGGCAGGACTGCTGGTCATTTGGGTATACAGAAAACGCATGGCTCTATGAGACGTCGTTAATACTATCCGGATTTTCTGGCTAGTTCAGCAAATTACGCTGTGTCTTCTGTCTACACAATAGCGCTAGGAATCGGGTACACAAGGGAATTATCACACCGTGTGCCCAACACAAGTTCCTCACATAAGCTCAATGCGCCCAGCTGCAGCCACTCTCGAGAACGCTGGAGCTATTTGTAGTCTTTGGCGTGGATCTGCCCGACTACCTCCTTAGTACCCTGATCAGGATTCGACGGGCAGTTAAGGCCATCGACAATCAGACGCGCTGCGCTGAAGCACATCCACACGCTTGAAGAACTTTCCATACGCTTGAACTTCAGGAGTTCCTAGCTTCATGAATCGAGCCCTATATAACGTCGTGGTGCTTCTCGTGAAGGAATTCTTTTCAGTACTTGTGAACAAATTCTCAAGGCATCTCGCACCACTAGTAAAACAACCATCAGTTACCATTCACAAACCAACTGCCTAACAAGGCAATTCTATTGCACGATGCCATGAACGTAAAAACCTCCGACCAGCACATCAAAAATTGTACGCTATTTCGCAAGTAATTAGTTCACCTACAAGCATTAGCTGGTATGCTCTTCTTATCTTCTTTTCCTCGCCTGTATATTTATTTCAATTCTTTGTTGAAAAATAATAGATGTCTCGTCTGCTTTTTGCTGTCAGTTCTGCGGCATGAATACTGGGGCGAAACGTGAAGACGGCAAGATTCACTTAAATGCATTGCTGCGCATCACATCGTGTCCTTTAGCCGCAGTGAAAAAAATTCACTTCACACACTCATTCGCGCTCTTATAATTACTTACAACTTCAGACGTATACGGTATTTTCTTCTCAATAATGGATACACACAAACCTGCACCAATAGGCATGTACTCCGGCCCGAACTCATGAGCCGGACAGCCATTGACCCTGTCAGCCGAAAACGTAGCCAATAGCAAGAGCGGCACTATTCTGTTGAGTTGATCGGTGCCGAACACTCAAACAGGACACAGGACGAGCACTTAGTTCCACTTCACTGGCCCTGCAATGTCTGTCAGCAGGCATCAAGCGCTAGTTATAGCGTAAAGGTTTACCTCTGTCACACAGCTGAAGTTTTTCTAAAATCATGAACCCTGAAGTGTAATTGGTCACAAATGCAGAACGAATAGCCCGTCAAGACAACCATTTAAAAAGAATTTTGTTTGAACTTATGTTTATTGCTTCAATCAGTGACCAGGAGGACGGCTCTCTCAGAGCGAAACTCGGGAGGGTGGGGGCATTTATCAAGTCAACATTCATTCATCAGTTATCAATCTGATGATAACTGATGATCATTATGAAGAGAATGATAACTGATGTTCATCAGTCATCATTCCTGGCCATTATTCGTGGGAACATGTCCTGACTGTGATCTTCGCTTTAGACGAGGTGGGTTCACTGTTGCTCCAGGACTTCAAACGCTGCTGTTAGGTTGAGTGACTTGAAGGCGAAAACCGTATCATTGTTCTTCTTCTCAATCAATATATTCATCCCTTTCGAAAGCTAAAGAAGCCTTCTCTACAGATCTCATTTTGCACTAACTACAGAATCAGGGGTATCAAGACATCGCAATAGTTTTTTTCCTTGCATGGATTACAATGCCTTTGCGGTCAACCCACTTTTCACCAGGCGACATTGTCATCTGATGAATTCATCATTAGCAGTAATGATATGCTCAAATGTTTTGATAATCTGTAACGCGATTACGTTATATAGGAGCGACGTGACGTGAAATAGTTTTTCTGCGTAGCTCTCGTTCACGCTGCCGAGGCCAACGGTCAATTCTTTTGTTTGAATAAACACCTAATTCTCTCATTTTAGCACAAGTCTCACTGATATATGCTTCACAATACAAAGCATGTGAAGGGCGCGGGTGTTCGAGTGTAGCCAGAGGAGATACCACCATTGCTTTTCGATTAACGCGTTCTGACTGCTCCCTATTCCGCCGAGGGTGGATGTGCCCCAGGATGCGTTATTTTTTCTCTTTCTCTACCTGGCCGCTGACAGCACCCCTTCAAAACATGCCCTCGTATATACAGAATAGCATAGCCTCAGCGATACTAACTGAAAGTGTTCAAATAATTGTTTTTGTAGTAGTACGAATTTCGTTGAATCTACTTATCAATTCCAATTTATGTAGTGCGTTGTAAATAGCCCCTACCAAAAGAAGTCTCCCCAAGTTGTAAACAAAAGAGAGAATCGTAACAGACACAAATGAATATTTTTTTGAAAACTTGAGAACTACAGTCGAACACTACATAATTCTTTGTGCGTACCACAAAACTTAGACGCCATATGAACTTCGTTGATTTTGGAACAGCTTCTACATCATTCTTTGACTTCTATGACCACTAATTGCTAAGCTTAGCCCGTTTATTACAGTCTGAAGAAAAAACTAAACAGTTTACAGGGCACTTATTTTAAGCAAAGCGAAATCTCACATAAAATATGGTATGTAATAGAGCGAAATAATGTATTGTGATGTTGAACAACTACCAAATGCTGCGTGACCAAACTTGTGAGAGTGCTTCCTAGATTAGAATGACGACGACCATGGTGCCATGGTGTGCGCTGTGCTTTCTTATGTTGTGCGGTGTTGGTGCTTTGTGATGTGCGCCGCGCCGACAAAGACGACGATGATACAAGAAGAAGACGGAATCGTCTCCTCGAGGTCAAGCCAAGCCGTGGGCAGAAGACAAATCAGGAAGAAGACGAGGAGAGCGTTGAAGACCGCAATCTTAAACGTAGCTTACGCATGCCGAAGTGCTCGCCGGGACCAGGTCCAGTAGCCGCTGTCTACCGGCTTCGTGTGCCTCACTACTCGTCGACTGAGTGCTCTAGCTGCTGACGCCGGTCCGTTGTACTAGGACCGAGGCGCATTTCAGAACCTGTCTACAACTGGCTGTCCGCCACGTGCCGTTCTGCCTTGCCACCCTCTCCGCTCCGACCCTTCGATCTGTGATTCACCTCTGCCATCAACGTGAGTTGTGACGCATCTAGCCATCGACGCATCAGCCGTCGGCTGTCACTTGGTGCAGTGGTTGAAATCCTATGTAGCATTGTGGGGGACTACGTTGGGTGAGAGACAATAGGATATTGAGTACTCGTATCATCTTTGCTGTGGTAACAACTCGTCGCGTAAATTTAGTTGCATATCGTTTATCCTCTAGGTAACATAAAAGAATAAACACTCCTGTGGCAAATGTCTTCGTCAGTCTCGGCAGCGATTATTTTTGTTGCGATGATAACACGAACGTATCCCTCTGACATGGGCGTGTTGGTGGAACGTGGTTGGCGCCTGAACTCTGGTTCGTCAAAGACTTGTCTTTTGTCTTGGTCTTTTTTATGCAGGTTCTGGGCCAGTCCGCCCTGAAAATGCGCCAATTGCGCCCGACGTCAAGGATGCCAGTAGGCACCAAAGGCGTCAACATGAAGTGGCTCCAGAGCTTACATACTGCATCAAAATAGCAGCATTTAGATTTCCTAACAAAAATGTCTTCAAGAAACTTTAGAGGCTAAGCGCTTTAGGATCAAGGCTTCCAGGTCAAGTTCATAACAGTCACAGGGAGACACGTAGAAGTTCCCCAGACAAGAGGTTCAATAAACAAATATCAAAGATACTTGTGACAGAAATATAAGAAAATTCCTTGAAGCACAAACTCTTTATACCAGTTGGTAACTTAAACTCATACGTTATGGATCTTAGGGCTTGCTTAGGCACCGACGTTCACTATCCGCTGTCATGGTAGTTGGAAAAAAACAAGCGAAAGATATTTATGGGAAGATAAATTTTCACTAAAGGTTACCAATCCTAATTGCGACAAAACAGTATAAAATATCTACAAGCCCAAATCCTCTAAAATAGTAGGTGACCTCTAAGCAGATACTCTAGGCCTTCGAACAAAGTTTTCTTTTTGATAGTGTATGCCACCTCATGTTCATTAATCTACAATTTACAAAGCAACTCTCGGGTAACATATGTGAAACACAAAAGCAGGTTTCACAATAGACTTATGTCAATCACAAGTATGACTGGGCAAAACATAACACCTAAAAGCACAACTCTTATATATTAGTCGTCGGCTTCAACGTACACTTAATGAACGTTCGGACCTACTTCACTTGGTGCTTGTTCTGCTTTTATTGTAGATTCGTAGATTTTCCACACAGAAAACCACTCCAGGTCCCACTATAGCTGTCAAGCTCGACAACCAAATAGGAACCCTTAACATGCATAAATGGATGCAAACTGACAGTCACACAAAGAAAAAATTTCTTTCACAATTTCAGGCTAATATAGAATACATTGTAGGATGCAGTATTGATTTCGATGATTTACAAAAAAGACATTCCTGAAGTAACTGGCCTTTTGCAATTTTAACCTACTTATCTTTGCTTAACGTTGCTTAATTTTGCATTTTTTGCTAATACTGAACGTGCACCAATAATTATTTTCTACGCGGCAGCTTTCTGAACAATTTAATTTTTGTGGAAGCTGTAACAAGAAGAAATACAATGACACTAAATTTTTGTTTAGCTGTCTTACGAGCTCTCATAACCACAATGAAGGTGCTCGCTTTTTTATAACAAAAACTGCGTGATGGGATTTTTATTTGTAACCTATTGACTCTACTTTAACACTGCTTGCAACATTTATTGCTGAGTGGACGCTTGATATAAGCTGCAGCCTTTCATAAAAAGTTGTCGTGGAAAGCGTCACAATTAGAGCAGTTGCTGTACAGTGCTAAACATTTCCAGTACAAAACAAGAGCTTTTCAAAGTGCAGCCTGTGCAGAAGGTTTTTGCGAGCACAGTCGGTGAAAACAGAAATGTAGATGGAGGACTGGAGTTTAAATATATCCAGACATTAATTGGAAACAGCGGGCGGATCACTGGACGAATAAAAGATCATTGGGCAAGTTTGTCTTTTTCCAGTGCACGTCAAAATAACTGCGCTAACTTAATTAAGGATTTAGTCGGAATTCAGAAAAAAAATGTCATTACGTTACCGGTGGTCTCAAGGATAATCTGTAAAAATGTTGCGTCTGTTTGGCGCTGCTATATTTAGCTTGATTTGACTCTTTTTCAGATTCTTGAATATCCTCTGACTTATGCATCTATGAAAGCTTCGAATAGAATACGTGCCAAGCATTAGAAAAGGGGACACCTCAATTCAATTTAGAAGTAGTGAAACAGCATTCTCTTTGAGAAGTTACTCATTGAGTATCAGCAGCTAAGGTGACCGTTTGTTTTTTCACATCAAGTCGAAGCACCTCTTAAAATATTTGCCCAAATTGAATGAAGGCGTTGCCAAAAGAAAATGCAATCACATAAAGCACCCTTTTCTCTGCTTTGCTGGAGCACTTGACTTCTTTCCTTGTGCTATTTATGCCTGCCTGTTTGCTTTGTGCTGCTTGTAAGAAACACGTTACCTAGACGCAAATAGCAATAGCACGCATAAATACACTTCTTCTTGTATAGGGCGAAAACATCGAACGAATGCTTTGAGCTTTTGTTACAACTCGTTAAATAACAGCACAATTAAAGCAAAAACTAAGTCGTTCACTAATGAACTTCAGATTCATTCCCGTTATTTTTGCAAGCTGATCTAAGTACATCCCACCATACTTAAACTAGCTACTTTCTCGGCGTGTGTTGGTGTGGCGTATGAAAACTGCAGCTTTTACTGCACTCGCTACAACTCCAATTTCCTTGTTACCTTCATATTCCGTGGTGATTTCCTCTAACAGCATGAATTATATTATATTCCAGGAAATGAACAAATTAATAGTGACGGTGAACTGCAACTTCTATTTATAAACCGATTTTCAGCTCAGAACAGGCTTATACTTAAAAAATTTCAGAAACATTGAGCTGAGTACAAGTTTAACAGCAGCCAAAATATTTTCCTTTATTCGCATCATCTGCATAGAGAACACATGATGTTCGCAGCGTTCATGTGGAAATATGTTAAAACTAAAAGCATACATAGCATGTGCACCTCCTGTCACCTCTTTACCACGCACAACAAATTTCTTCGCAGCATGGAAGAATGCGAGGTGGCTTGTGACCGGATATGTATAATGGTTCAAGGTACAATGGTCTGCTTGGGAACGCTACAGCACCTCAAGGACAAGTTTGGCAAAGGCTGCAGTATCAAATTATTGCTTCGTGACAACGCAAACATCCCATTGCAGGAAATATTGAAGGCTGTGGGCAAGGTATTTCCCGGCATGACGGTGTTGAATCTCGCCGAAGTAAGTGCTCGTGTTTCTCTGTTAAGCCTTTTGTGGAACTAGAAAGCTCATGTACCGTTCCTCGATTCGAGCATTGTAGACAGCCTTTGCGCGTCACAGGTTCAAAAATGATAATAATTACTGTTTTACTTCCCAAAAGCATCACATCGTGACGAATGGCTCCATGGTTGTGGTCTTTGCAAGCTTTCACAATATTTGCGTTTGCTGCATGTCAAAGTGCAGGAGTGTCTAGCATTTTGCCTTCCTTGGAAATGTGGCCGCCACGGCTCGTATTCGGTCCCGCGACATTTGAGTCGGCAGTCGAGCACTGTAACCACTGAGGCTCATTGCCTAGAATATATCGCGGTGAGGAGGAGCATTTGCGGAAGCTTTCGACTCTTATATCACCACAGCTTTTTTTCATTATTGTTCAATAAAACACCTCTACCATAAATGTTTTGAAGGTGAGGGGGTGGAAGGAGGGCTATATTTTCCAAGACTGTCAACGGGCGTGCAACGGCTAGTTCACCCCGCCGGGTGCGCTTCGAGTTCGAGGAGCAGATGAGCTCGCCTCTGAAATACATCGTATATTCTGTGGACAAAATCAGTGTTGAAGCGAACACTCATTTCTCAACCCAATGTGAAACGTAGGATGTGGTGTTCGCTATTTTCCGTAACTATTATAGCGCCGCAGTGCTGGGCCTGGAAAGACTTAACTTGTAAGACCCAATGCTTACTCAACATTCCTCAAGACACTTTTTGAACGCAAATTGCCTGTAGCTTCAATGCAGATAGAGCTAGAAAAATGAGGTTTGAAGTGCAGTTATATTTAAACAAACCCTACATGTCAGCAATTTATCGTATGCTTGATACAAAAGGAGATCAGAAAAAGGATGACATTTCTTTCTCTGCTCCTAGAGGAGCGAGTGGCGATTCCGCCACTCTCCTAGCGGCTATCTCTTGTGCTTGCTTGTCCTGAGCCTAGTTCGCTATGCCTAATGGGCCCTATGACCCAGTTTGAGCGTTTTTCTTCCAAGAGCGAAGCTCCTAAAGCCACGTGTCTGTTTCTCCTAGCTCGTCCTGGTTTGTGACCGCCTATAGATCGATGACTCCCTGAGCAGATGTGGATTTACAGACAGACAGACAGACAGACAGACAGACAGACAGATGCATGAACGGACAGACGGACGATTTTTGGTTTACTGATGAAACCCTCCGACGCTTCGCCCCACTCATAATCATTCACTTCGTGGATATGCTGCGATTTTTTTCACGGGTTCTTCTTTCAGTGCTAAGTCTCGTTATAGAAGGCAGGTGTACGGAAAACACATATTCTGGCTGAATCGGCATGACGTCTTTCATCTTCTTGCCATGGCTCGAACACCTCTGTACTTCATCTTACAAAGCGGATGGAGCAGGGAGGAAGTTACGAGGCGCAAACAAACTACATGCTACCGCAGGAAACAGCTCTGCTTCTGATTGCGTAATAATTGACTATTACGAGAAAAAGAGTGATAGGTTAACAAGAATAATGTGAAGCTTAGGAAAAATCGTTGCTAGTAGATTGTCTATGCTTAACATGGTATTCTTCGCGTGTTTCCTTGGCGTAGATAAATTCCCACCAAAGCCTGCCAAAGACCTTGCAAGAATGTATAGTCTCCTGCATTACAGCTAACGTATGAAAGCTGGCTGTGTCACGCCCAGCAAAAGCACGCGCTTACACTCTATTTGCGTGGCGGCAAATCTACGTGCGGCGGCCGAGCGTACTACGTTGATAGATGCGGCTGATAAGCAATGACACGGACAGCTTCATGCCCGATGCTCCTCAGGAGCTAGCTTTGTCTGGCGTCGTGGAGTCGTCCACAGTAGTATTACAACAGGTACTACAGAGCTTTCAAAAAACATCCTGTGCCTCACATGCCACCGTCGCATTGTACTATTTGGCATGTGCCTCATGCCCTTTTTCTTGTGACATTGATCCCCTTTTTCATTGGCTATCTCTTTAAGAGTGTACTTTTCTTTCGCAAAAAAAAAACTGCTCCGCTCTTGCTCAGGTTGCAGCCTTCTGGTTTTCTGCTTGTGACATCACTTGTAATCACTTGAGCGTGGGATTGTGTATCGCTTTAATAATAAATGTTGGGGTTTAGCGTCCCGAAAACACAATATTGATAATGAGAGTTGCCGATGTGGAGAACTCCAGAAATGTCGACCACCTGCGGTTCCTAAACATCAGCCTAAATCCAAGCACACGAGCCCAAAGCATCTTTGCCTCTACAGAAAATGCGGCTGCCGCAGCCGGGACACAATATAATAAATAACCTTCACGCCAGCAGCCAAGTGGCTTAGCCAGTAGACCACCGTGACGAGTGTGTAACACCTTCCATCATCACACGCTTTTACTAGTCCCGCCACAGCACCATTACGGAATTCAATTTACTGCACGAACACCTCAAAAGTAAACCGCACTGTTGGCATGATTCATTGTCGAGTATGCACTGCTCCATCATTTTTACACTGTTTCACAAAATTATGACCCTGCACAAGCAAGTTTCTGTGCAATACCATATTAGAGACTGATTTATCTCTTTTTGTATTCCCGGCAAAAACTCCTCTCGTCACTTTTCAGCACATGCACTTAGGATCTCTACACCCCTTTCCATAGCGACATTCTAGAATGGTATCATCATCTGTCTTAACACAATTCCATTTCCCCGAAACTCGTGAAATATGCAATTCGTGCCCGATTCATGGAATATTGTATCGCCAAACTCTCGTCTTCTTGGTTGACACCCAATCTTGTTTGGTTTGTATGTCAGTGTTTTATTTTTCTTCTGTTTTTTGCTAGCTCCTGCTATGATACCTCTAAACGATGAAGAATCGGCACTTCATTAACAATTCACCCTTGACTGCTCTCACTACTTTGGCTATCTTCTGATTGACCAGACCGTTTTTTTTTTTGCTTTGCCCTTTTTTGCACTTTTCTACTTGCTTGGCATAGATAGCCATCCACACTGGGACATCAACCCTTCGCACACCCGGCCTATTTCCCAAGATAACGTTCGATAAAAGATTTTCCATACACTGGGTCATGATGCCTTTTACAAAATAGGGTGTATTTATCCTTATTTTGGTTTTTGGTTATCACATAATTGAACTTCTGGAAAGATTACTCTCCCTTCTTACCGGCATGTTTCTCCCATTCACAACCCCCCCCCCCTCACCAAAACCGCATCTGCACCGGAGTATCTTAACATGACTACTGGTTTGCCTTTACCGTATAGTAGTGGCACTTTACAACCTTTCGACTTATCTCTCACAGTGCTAACAATGTCTGCCTTTTCTTCGGACCTGACCTCACGTGCTGTGTTATCTAGGAGTCAATTCGTGCATTCAATATATTCGTGCTCTATTTTTTTGGCATAACTGGCAGATTGCTAGGCGTTTCTGTAGCCTGCTTTTAGTTCAGCCTTTATGTTTATATGCCGCAGTCGACTGCATAGAAAGTGTTGCTGTTGTTTCCCACCCTTACTTCTTGAAGCCTCACATGTGTGCTCTCTTTTCTATAAGAGGTCACTGCCCCGTCTCTCTTAGTTCTCGAACCCTTGAGCTGGCAAGCTTCCGTGAACTGGTCAGCCTGTCTTGCCAATTCATCCTGTTCTAAACATAGAGCGAGCTTACTGCTTCAACTATCAAGAAAGATGTCGCCCTTTATCTTATGTTGGACACTGTCCTACCTTAACTCTATCTATTTAACAGAGGCACACAAACTGTTTACCAGTACTGAAGTTTTCATGCTTACCGATTAGAACTTCTCGCTTACTCTTCGGTAGTTAGCCGGAATCACTTGAATAAAGCGGTCTTTACAAAGTAGTAATTAGGCGACTTCTTGGCCGGCATGCAGACGAGTATGCTCAATTCTTCTACCATGAGAGAAACAGTGATAACATTGGCCCACTTGCTTCTTTCCCAGCCTTTCCCGGTCACAATATCTTCAAAGAAATGTATACGAGCATCCACGTCGAAGGGCCTCATGAGGCTTTTGGGAAGCTATCTGTAGTCTTAGAATAAAGAAGTTGGCCAACGCCATCGCAAAAGTACTCGTGGTACTACCGTCGTTGCGTGCGCTAGCCTTTACTTCCGCCAATCTCAACATAAGTTCAATTATATCTTTCTCACGTTGATGCTGTTCACAAGCTCTTTCTTGTTTGATTCGTCCTGCATTCTCAAAAAACCTCAAAGTCTCCTGCTAGCTTATGTTGAAGTACCAGGCCATGGCCAGGTACTTTGACTTCGACGACCAGGTACTTCTCAGAATCTGTCCTTGCAACCCGTGAAATGATTCTGGCAAAGGATTGCCAACTGCAAGGCAGAAACACTTAAATAACGCAAAACAAACAAGCACACAAACAAACAAGGCTATACCGCGAAACAAAACCGAATTTAACTTCAAACCGAGTTAGAGCCAACTCTAGCCCTAGATCTTCAACCAATCTGTAGGACTAATCTCCTATACGTTCGTGGGCGTAATGGACGTCTTATTGTTCATTATGACCAGATGCACTTACAAAAAAGTGTCAAAGATTGATTTGTGGGGTTTAACGTCCCAAAACCACTATTTAATTATGAGAGACACGTAGTGGAGGGCTCCGGAAATTTTGACCACCTGGGGTTCTTTAACAAACAAGTGTCAAGTCATCGTATTCATTGTAGAGGAGATTCGGTAGTAGTTGGCCGTCTTCCTTTGAGTAAGCTACTTGTTTAGGTCTCGTCACCCGGATATCGAGAGCCTTGACAGGTTCTGCCTAACCGTGGGCATCCACGGACTGTCAAATTAGTGGCAGCCGTTCTTTTAAGAAGATGAAGAGCTGCAGGTGTCCGGGATACCACTTCTGCAAGGTACTGGGGGTCTGGGGAGCGTTTTTTTGATGTCTACCAATATCTTTACGGTAGCTTTTCGCGACATTCGCACCGCTACCTTTAGATCTGTGTTCCAGGTGCCTTCACCGCGAGAGCTACGCTGTTTTCTTCCACCTTCTTCGCGCGGCGCTCCACAGGACAGTCCCACCTCATCCTGTAGGGTATTCTACCACAGCTCGAGTCACTCACAACGGGCTTTTTTTCAGGCGATTCCGTACATGAATGTGGCACGTCTGCGTACCATCACCGCATTGAACAGTTTGCACGTTCCCCGCGCCGATATACTGATGACAAGGTGTTGTCCCTGAAGGCGACTTTCTGATATGTTGTGCTGTCCTATTCGAGGCAACAACTGTGGACTGATGCATCGTTTTTAAAGACGATAGTCTTTTTAGGGTACCTTCGACGCAAAAGCTTTGGTCTGTCTGTCTGTCTGTCCACGCTTAACGGTTCTGGGTACTCTAAACAGCACCACCAGATACCCCAAACGGCCGACCCAATCCGCAGCGCCCACGAATGTTGCTCAAAAAACAGCGTTCATCCTTGTGCAATTTTCAATTAGGGAGCAATTATTGCGCATATCCAAGGCACTATAACAACACGTATATATTCTGCACGTGTGTTTTTTACTAGAAAACGCATGCAGAAGTAGTTCTGAAGACCACAGCGTTTTTCACACTGTGCTGACCATGCAACGCTTGCACGAAAAGCCGAGTGTTTCCAACGCTTTGCTGAGACGACACGGACGCGGCATCTACCCGCCGCCTTGCGTTCTACACCTACACTTCGTTTTCCAAGAAAACTGCCGGATAGCGCTCATATCGTACGTGTGACGTGACTTGATGTGCTCGTTCGCGTCCACTGCCCACTCGAGGCACTCTAACGCAGCGCGTCCCGAATACCATTCACCAATTTTCTTGCGCAGAACATCGAATAAATGTTTTATTCACTCTCTCCACACGCGTGATTCGATGACAGTTACAGATTAACATGCAGATACGGGGCCGATTTTTTGATAGCCGCACATGTTCTCGTATCTTCGTGCACTCATAACTATAATATACATATATTTATGTCAGTATAACGTTTAGTGAATGGTAACCCTTTCAAACGTTGTTTAACACACACTGACTTATAAGTACTCCTCGGAAATATTTTTCATTATAGGTGAGTGGACCTTCCAGCACGTTCCAAGTATGACCTGCTATTTTTTCTTTCCGTGCAAAGCAAGCACAATAGAGTCACTGTCACTTGTGAATGCCTAGAGATGAATGTGCGCTGTAGGCGTGGCAACACGACTGCGTCTAACTACTCTCCTCCTATTCTTGCCAGATGGTAGTGAAATTTATGGAGACGAGGTTGTATTGCACAGGATTTTTCCTGCCCCACCGTGGTGGTCTAGTGGCTAAGGTACTCGGCTGCTGACCCACAGGTCACGGGATCGAATCCCGGCTGCGGCAGCTGCATTTCCGACGGAGGTGGAAATGTTGTAGGCTCGTGTGCTCAGATTTGGGTGCAGGTTAAAGAACCCCAGGTGGTCAAAATTTCCGGAGCCCTCCATTACCGCGTCTCTCATGATCATATGGTGGCTTTGAAACGTTAAACCTCAAATATCAATCAATCAGGATTTTTTCTACAGCACTTGACGCATAAAAATAGTGGAGCGCGCGTAGTGGTACAGTGTGCCTAGGGGCGTTCCCTAATGTGCATGGTACAGTTATTAGTTTGTACTTGAACATTTATCAGCCGTTTTCTTTTTTTTTTTGCTCTCATATGATCAGGCTGCATCAAAGTGCTATTCAGTTTCAGTGGTAGTACGCAGAGAGAGCACATTTTTGAACCCTGTGTCAATGTTTAGTCTACAGTCACCATTATTATTGGGCCGATTATTATCGGATTACATTTAGTATCGGCAAAGATAATTATGATTACAGCTTGGCAACGCGGTTTAAGAACAAGTTGATATATCGACAGAACTTTTTCCAAACTGTACTTCACGTTTTTATAGTTACACTGCATATTAATGTAAATACTATTTACTTTAATTCAGCTCTACTGAGTGCCTTGTTCCCGGTCATCTTTCTCACTTCGCAGGAAAAAATTGAAATCCGGACTCGTGAGAGGCTTCCGTGGAGTGTTCTTTTCAACCACATTGAATCATTGGACAAAGACTTCGCTTTCGAGGGAGTTCATGCTTCGGATACAACCTTGGAGCAGCTGTTTATTGAATTCGCTGAGAGAGGTGAAAATGAAAAAGAGTTGCACTCTACTAGATCATCAGCAGCCCTTGCGCTATCCGCAACGATGTCAGTGGCACCAGCATGACCATCAGCACATCAGCTTCAGTTCTACTATCCGAGAACAGTCATGTATCTATGAAAAATGGGAGTTCATGTGGATTTATGCCAATAAAGAAGTCTGGAATCACTACTGTTTTGCTGGCGCTGGGCGTCTACACTGTTTATTTATCAAAGTGCACTTTTTATCGCCAAACATTGATTTTCTGTTTTCCGTGGTTTTTCGAAGTAATATTGATTCTTTAGTTGGCTGTATCCGTTGGCGTCCCGCCGACATAATTTTAGGTGTACATGTAGCTATTACAAACTTCAGACTTGCGCACTAGAAGCAGCTCCTGTAAGCCCTACGTAACTAAATAGCGAATGCCTGCGCGCACGTATTCTTGAAGCACACATAATAATAAACGGAAAAAAAAATACTTTGCAAAGAGAATGTCAGGTGAGCGCCACTTGATCATAAGCTGCAGCGCTGAACTGCAGGGTTATATTATTCGACTATTGCGTGCAGTAAAGTATGGGCACACACGACTTTTATCATTACTTTTCCCACAGTGATCAATCACCCACTTCATCTTTGAAATCGGATGAACTGCAATTCATCCTTGTGTATTCATTTGGCTTTGTACTGGCATTTCAGCTCTTAACGTCACAGAATAAATTATACCACAACTATAGTGCGAATCAGTTATTCCTACATAGACATCTTTACAAAAATTTTAGCCCACAGTTCATACTGGTTGTTAATTTAGCGTTGTTGACCATGAGTGTCTATCAAAAAATGCATTTCGTATTCGTATGGTGTTCTTAATGGAAAGACCTTACGTGTGGCAGACAATTTACAGCTTACCAGGCAGACAATTGACAGCTTACCTACCATTGTCGTCAGCCCTGAATAGTATGCCGAAGATGCCTGAACCTCCGCCAAGGACTCTTGTGTTCTACTGTTGACATGTCAAGCAAATGACTTGGTGAAAAAATAAGGGTGATAACGGAACACATGTCCAAGCAGTGCATGAACTTCTCTTTCCACGGAACGGTCACTCGCAGTCATTAGGACAACATTTCTGAAATTTTCGAAGCTGTGCAGTAGCCGCGAGAATGCGTTCGCCCAGCGATAGACGATAAGACTAAAGGCAGCGACCTTTATGGGTGAGGTCGATGTCGGTCAATGCAAACAGTTGCATCTGTCGATGCGGATACGGAGCAGAAGCCATTCGTGTGAAACAGCATCTGAACTCTAAAGTCAGCTCTCTCAGCTCATCTCAATTGCTGCCTCGACGTGGGGGCGGTATGAGTCAATGAAGTCACTGACTATTCTATCGTGATTAGAAAATTAACAATGTACATGAAGACAGGTCTTACGGCATGGTATTTTTCAAAAAACGCTCTATTTATTTCAAGTCTGAGGTGGTTTATTTCCGGTAGACGTCAGGAAAGCTAGAAAAAAGGTAACCGTGAAGTGTCGAGGAGCGGTGAGCGTCAAGCAGCCAAAATCCGGCCAAGTGCAAACTCGAGTCTTGTGCTGCTACTGACGCTGCTGCTTACTTGCTTGCTCGTTCCTTTCTTTCACTAAAATCACCCCCGGGGAATAGAGGAGCCATCCTGGCGCCCTAAAGCGTTAGTAGTATAGCCGGGTCATATAAGGGCTTGATGCGAGAGACGTGGACGAAGTCTCGGCCGCGACCACGCAAGTCGTCAGATGATGTCAAGGGCGCAACCTCGTAATTGACGGTAGAAGTCCGACCAAAAACGCGGTAGGGGCTGTGATAGCGGGCCAATATCTTAGAGGCCGGGCCAGGAGTATTCGGTGAGATCCAGTGCCAAACTAGGGCACCAACTTGGAAAGTAGCATGAGGTCGGTCGTCATCACGCCTAACCTTCTGGCGAATGTGGTACTTACTCGTAAAGGAACGAGCCACCTATCGACAATATGCGTACCTGGCAACGTCGGATATTGGATTGTACTCGCAGGCGTCAGGTGTGTAAGGATGCATGGTGTCAAGCATGCATGCTGGTTCGTATCCGTATAAAAGAAAGAACGGTGAGAATCCTGTAGTCGCTTGCGTTGCAGTGTTACGCAAATATGACGAGAGGAAGGATGGCATCTCAGTTAGCTTGGTCGGATGCAGTGTATTTCGCTGGCATATCACTAGGAGTGTGGGTAAAAAGTTCGTTTGGGCCATTGGTTTGCGGATGATATGCGGTGGTCTTGCGGGGAACGAGGTTACACTGAACGAGCAATGAATGCTTCGACAGCTTGAGACAGAAAAACACGTGCTCTGTCGCTTACAAGTTTGCGGGGTGCACCGTGGCATAGGACAAAAATGCATAGGATTAAAAACGCAACTTTCTTTAGCTGTTGCTGGTGGCGAAGCTGCCGTTTCTGCATAACGCGTAAGCTGGTTTACACCAACACAGATCCATCCATTCTCAGAAGTTGTTGAGGGAAGCGGGCCGTACAAAACAATGCCGACACGGTCAAATGGACGCGCCGGACATGGGAATGTTTGAAGTGTACCGGCGTCTCTTTGTGGGGGAGCTATTTGTCGCTGACAGGCTGTACAAGCGCGGATATACTTGCAGACATGCGAATACATTCCACGCCAATTGTACCTCTTACGCAAGCGGGTTTAGCTCTTGAGAAAACCAGCGCGAGCGCTTTGTGGATCGGCGTGAAAAGCATGTAGCAAAGCCTCCGAACTATGAAATGGGTCGAACTCTTGAGTAAATAAACGTCTTAACAAGCAGCAAAGATTTGCATGCGTATGTAGCGAGGCATCACAAGCAGCCACCTCTAGCCATCAGATGTGTCATTCCATCGATAGAGAAGACCATCTAGAGTGGCGAAATGTGGCGCTCGACGACGTTGAGCTCTACAAGTGAGGTAAAGTGATAGATCTGCCATAGAGTCCAGCAGGTGAGAAACCCAGGTGTCCTTCCGTTGCTCCACCGACATGTGACGTTGAATGGCGAGACGGAAACGAGCAGTGAAGCCGTGGCGGATACTATAGGTGAGCGGAAAAGAGCATACGCATCAACGTACTCGTGGCCTAATTATTACATAACACGAACGTCGTAATCTTGTAGCCCCAGCACCCAGCAACCGAGATGACCCAATGGATCTTTCAGCGACTAGAGCAAGCACTGCGTGGTGATCCGTGTCGACGTCGAAAGGACGGTCATAAAGGTACGAATGTAACTTAGCCAAAGCCCAAATTATGGCGAGGCATTCTTTTTTCGTGACAGAATAATTGTAGTCGTCTTTCTTCAGAGTCACGTAAGCGACGCCGTATTCTTGGTATCCTGTTTTTTTAGCCAACATAGCACCAAGGCCAGCACAGCTGGCGTCAGTATGCATATCCGTGGGCACATCCGGATTAAAGTGTCCGAGTATCGAAGGTGACGTTAGTAAGCGCTGAAGCGTCTCAAAAGATGTGTTGCACTCTCGTGACCAAGCGGACAGGCTGTTGGAGGCTGTTAGAAGGTTGGTGAGACTGGTGCTGATGGAAGCGAAGTCGCGCACGAATCGGTGAAAATAAAAACGCAGTCCTATGAAACTTGGGCGGACTTCATGGAAGTGAGCTTGGGGAATTAGGCCACGGCACGGAGTTTTGCTGGGTCTGACAGGATGCCTTCTTTGCAAAGAACGTGACCCAGTCTTGGCGAATGACGTGCCGCAAACTGACACTTTTTTATGTTGAGTTGCGGACCAGCTGAGCTGAGGCACGTCAGAGGCTCCCGAAGGCAGACAACGTCAGTTTAAAAATCTGTAAAAAAGACTACGACGTTGTCCAGGTAGCAAAGGGAAGTGTTCTACTCGTAGCCGCGAAGGATGTAGTCCATCATCCATTCGAATGCAGCTGGGGCGTTGCACAATCTGAATGGTATGACGTTATTCTTGTAGAGTCCATTAGGCAAAACGAAAGCGGTCTTCGAACGACGAGTGCCAGCCATCGGTACTTGCCAGTACCCCGAGCGTAAATTTAGGGACGTGAAATAATCTGCGCCTTGTAAGCAGTCAAAAGCATCATCGCGCACTGGAGCAAGCACACATTCTTCCGGGTTATCTCATTGAGGTGGTGACAGTGGACACAGAGTCTTATGGTCCCATCCTTCTTGCACACAAGGACCACATGAGAAGACCAGGGACTTCGGGACAGCTGAAACACTTCGCGCTGAAAAATGTAATCTACTTTTCATTAATAATCTTGCACAACACCGCGGAAACTAGATAGGGTCGTTGGGCTAATAGAGCATGGGAACCGGTGCTGACGTGATGAGTGACACTATTCGTGCGACTCAGGGTTGGCCGGACGCAATCGAAATATGAGCGGAAGTCGTGCAGGAAAGCGAGAAGCTCGATGTTATACGATGGTGGTAGGGAGTCCGCAACCGAAAGGCAAAACTTATCTAGCACTGAAGACATAGCAGATGACCTGTAGGTAGGGTTTATCTTCGGCGATGTCCAGGGTACTCAGGAGGTCGGCGCCTTGTATGCGCCCCTGAGATTCCCCTCGAAGCAACGTCACGGCAGACGTGATTCAGTTGGCAAGGAGCCTCATCGTTGCACCTGATTTAACGTAGAGTACTGCAAATGGCAGTCGTAAGCCGCGGCGACCGAAGAAGACTTCCGATTGAGCGAAGAGTGTTGCCCCGTTTGTCGCAGTAGTACACGTTAGGGTGAAAAGGGTCCACGTGTGAGGGGGAATATTTGTGTCCTCTGCAAAGACAAGTTTGGGAGGAGGAGGATCCTCCGAAGAAGAGGCTTGCAAAGGCGTAAGAGTGACTTTTGCACTGAAGCAGTCTATTATGGCGCTATGATACCTGAGACGAAGTCCCATCTGAGAATAATGTCGCGGGCGGAGGAGGGTAGCACGACAACTCGATCACATAGAGTGAGTCCTGAATGGTAATCGCGCCGTGCACACAGCTGACTGCGCAATGCATTTGAAACTAGCAGTACGGAGCACTAGTCCTCTTAGCGACGTCGTTACGTTCTTTGCCTTGCGGCACAGCGTCTTAGAGATGATGGAAATGGCGGCTCCTGTACCAATAAGCGCTACGGCGTCGGCTTCTTCGACGTCGATATCAATAACATTTCACGGCAAAACACATGAAGCCTTGGGCAGTCCGACTTGCCTGCAGCTCTTGCCTCCGGAGCTGCAGCAATCAGTTTCCCTCATATGTAGTGGAGCAGTGACACATGGGGGACAGAGGGCGTCACCGAGAAGATGGAGGAGGAGGGGCTGTTATCCGAGATGGGGGCTGGTGGTATGCTTGGCGACGCGAGAGCAGGTTGGTCATTGCGTTGAAAAAAAGAAGGTAGGTAGTGGTGGCAGGGGCGAGCTACGTGGCCAGCGACACCACAGATGAAGCAGATAGGCCTTTTGTCCAGCGTTCGCCACATGTCTTGTTGGCTGAATTACGGGGGCGAAGGCCCAGCGCAGAGAAGCAGCGGTGCAGAATTTGTGGTCGGTAGTGAGACAGGCGTCGCCATCGCAGGGTGGGCATAGCGTATGTGCTGCTGAGGTGGCTGAGAGGTGATGGCAGCGTAAGTAAATGGCGCATATACAGGTGGTTGCTGAGATAAACAAGGTAGTGCTTCAGCAGTTTGCTTGCGAATGACGTCCTTCATGTCACGGGCCGAGGTCCACGCAGGTGCGTTCGTGAGAGGGAGCAATGAAAGATGACGTGCTAAATCCTCACAGATGAAGAATAGCAGTGGCTGCTCGCCGGCATGGCAAGCAGTAAGCTGCAAGCTGGATTTTGAGTCGGGCGTTCTCAGGGCTTGGCCTTAAATTGAGCCCTCCCGACGCAACTCGTCGAAACTCTGACATAAGAACATCAGTACTGGGACAGTGGGCAGGCGGGGTTCTTGCGAATATCATCTGAAAATATTCATCCTCGATGCCCTTGAGAATGTGCTTATTTTCGCCTCTTCGGTCATAGTTGAGATGACACGATTGCAGAATTTAAGCACATCTTCGATGTAGCTTGTTAGGTTTTCACCACGGAGCTACGCCTGTTGGTGCCAGCGCTGCTCTGCCCGAAGTTTGTTAGCCGATGGCTGACAGAAGACGTCAGTAACGGAAGCCTTAAAGACAGACCAAGTGGGAAGGTTGTTGACGTTTTTGTTGTACCACAATTGAGCGATGTCTGTAAGATAACACTTGACGTACCCTAGCTTCATTAGGTCGTCCCACTTGTGACCGGCTCTGGTATGCTCGTACTTCGATAGCCAGTCATCCAGATCCGAGTCAATGGAGCTGCTGAAGATAAGCGGCTCTTCCTTGCGATAGATGGGGCTGCGGGTAACGTGGATGGCAGCTCAGGGTCCAGGCTGGGAAGGGGTCTTGTTGACCACGGTGGTAATGGTATCACGAAGCCCTGGGAGCTTGCGGGAGCGAAGGTCCAGATTGGTACAGAGAATACAAGTGCTTCCCCCAAATGTGACGTGGTATATTGACACTGGATGTCAGGGAAGCTCGACAAACATTAAACGTGAAGCGTCGAGCAGCGACGGGCATCAACCGGCTAAAATCTGGACACGTGTGAGCTCCAGTTTGGTGCTGCTGACGCCAGTGCTTGCTTGCTAGCTCGTGTCTTTCGTCGTTGTCTTTCCTTCACTACACAGGAATTACAGTGCTTGTGCATCCCAGTTGAACGTAATATGTAGGAGCCAAAAGCAATCATTGTGGAACTGTTGGCCAATTTATGTGTGCGGAGTTTATAATAAGGCTGTTTAGGAGACCGGATAGTCAACCCTCACTGTGTGTAGTCAAAAGCGTCTGGTGCCCGCTACTATTATGCCGTGTACCACATGCTTTCCAGAAGGGAACAGACTGCGCAGATTACACACGTCATTGTTTGTTTTATACGTCACCTGCGTTATGTCGAGGTGCAACCCCACGAGGTGAAGGTCAAGTGGCGTTTAGCCTGACATTTCAAAGCTTCCTAGGCGCATAGCATAGCAAATCTTGGCAGAAGAATTCGCGAGGGCCCAAAGTCTGCCTTTCTCTTGCCTACTCTAAATTATCAAACCTGGTGATTCTTTGATGGTGGACACTAAACTTACCACGCTTGGCTAAAAATGAAGGGACTGTATTCTGCAAACCACGCGGAAAAAGAAAATTGCATAGCTATGCTAAACCAATGGCGCCTTTGTAGCTTCATAAAGAAACAAACTTTTCTGTTTGTTTTATTGTCGAACACACATTTTACACGCATTTCTTCAAAAAAATAGAATTGTAAAAGTACACTGGGCCTATATTTCTGACTTTGGGGGCCTAAAACACTGTCTTACCCGCTTATTTTGTCGCCTAAAAACAGTTTAATTGTGCCTATAACTGCACCCTCTAAGTACGACAGTCAAATAGCACTGTATGTGCAAGCGATAGGGTGCTTTTTGTTTTTGACGGGAGGTCTGAGTTCATGTAACAGAGGCATCATCGGGCCCTGCTATCAGCTTTTTTTTCCTGGCGCGCTCCAAGGAGCTACGCCGATATTTCGGTACCAGGGGTACCGTGGTGTGTATTACCTCCTGGGAAGCACTGGACGCCAGCACACGCGAGCTGGTGTTTGGGTTTCCGACCTCACATGGTGAAACAAGGCTTTGGTAACTGACGTCCCTGGAGTAGCTGGTACCTGTTTGCAAGCTGGCTGAACAGACTGGGCTGCTACTGCCAAGGGGACAGGTGCCGCAGACGACGGCTCACTCTGCGCTGGCCCAAAGAGTGGTGCTGGTGAAACGTAGCCCCCCGGCGCACTGCATCAGCATAGCGTGTTGCGTTGAATGGTGCGCACATTTTGCGCACTTTCATAAAATGAGATGTTTACTTTTAGTGAGAGCGTTATAAACTCTTTTTTTTTCAATTTGGACATGAACGCGAGCAAGCTGCATGGTCACTTGGAATGTTGACAAAGTGAGGCATGTTTGTGAGTTTATCAGAAGATTGTCTTCGGTCTCCTCAACTTTCACAGGTTTCATGGCTTCAGCCACTCTGAAAGCCTCGGCCGAATCTTGGGCATTCGAAATATCTTCTAGGATGTCGTATGTATGGGCGAACGGACGCTTTGATGTACCCGGTTTCAATGTTTTAGGGCAGTACGCTTGATACGAAAGTTAGGACTAGGTGTTCCGGTGAATTTTTTTTGTTTTCACCTCTGATGGTAATAAGTTTTACACGAGTCACGCTCTGTTCTTTCCATCTTCCCAAAAGCTTATGTTTGGACGTTTGCCCCGCCGCGGTGGTCTAGTGGCTAAGGTACTCGGCTGCTGACCCGCATGGCGCGGGTTCGAATCCCGGCTGCGGCGGCTGCATTTCCGATGGAGGCGGAAATGTTGTAGGCCCATGTGCTCAGATTTGGGTGCACGTTAAAGAACCCCAGGTGGTCTAAATTTCCGGAGCCCTCCACTACGGCGTCTCTCATAATCATATGGTGCTTTTGGGACGTTAAACCCCACATATAAATCAAAATCATGTTTGGACGTTTGCAGTAGGTCAGTTTCCTACACAACTCCGCAATAAATAGTTTATTGATATATGTTCAGAGGCAGCTATTTGAACGTTGCCAAATGTCACAAGGCTTCTAAGCTTTTCAAACTGTTGGCTCTGGGGCAGCTCAAGCAAAAGGTGCCCGCTGCAATTTTTGTCACTTCATAGCCTGGTTCTAAGGCATCTGTCAAAGACATTGATACATAAAAAGGGGAAATCACGCGTGCCTGTTCTTCTGCATTCTCACTATGTATGACGTGGAATTTCTGATAGGTTGCCCTGAGTTGCTGGAAAGGGTTGAAATCACAGGTGCGTCTCCTCTTGAGAGGGTAGGGATCAAGCAATTGGGAAAAAGGGGTTGTTCCTAATGAATTTGTATATTCGGCAACAGTGGCGGCCACCCACCATAAAATCCAACTTGGAAACGCTGTAGCGTCAAAAAGCGCTGTAGACCGCAATCATACAATGCCGCTATAATCAAACATTATGGGCTCAAGAGAGAGCAGATACAAATAGGTAAACCAATTGCCAGAAAAAATAAAATTGATTGAAGAGACGAGAAAACAAAGAAGAATAAAGCGAAAGAAAAAGACGAAAATATGAGAAGACACACAGCTAGAAAAGGGCGACTGTCGGTTCTCCTGGGTGAGTCAGCCCAGGGCTGCTGTGTAGTGAACGTGAAGCCGGGGCCAAAGTGGTGTGTTGATTTCTCCGGGGAGGGGGGGGGGACTTAAAAGTCTGATCACCCGGCGTTTCTGAGCTCCCCTCCCGATCCCCCTTTTCCACGACTACGGCTCAGCCACAGACAGCGAGGCGTGTGAGGGGGTCAAAGCCTTTCTGTTAGTTCTGGTCGGGGTGTCGCTACGCACCAAATGCCTGCTTGCGCAGACGCCTTTGTGATGACCCGAGTGCAAACAAAAAAGAGGCCACTTAGTCTCGCACCAAAACCATCTTGAACAAATATAGGCGTGATACCTCAATATCTCACCCGATTTGAACTGAAAAGTATAAATATAAGAGCGCGCACATTTCGTTTGTATGTTTCAATATTTATATCAACTTTCATTCATCTATTCCACCAGCAGATTGCCCAAACAGCACAAGTCCTTTCAGACAATCCTCGCGGTGCTACGTACTACTGGGATGCACGCCAGATCATTCTTTGTCGCACGTACGTTACCTGGGGCACATAGCCAGGATTGTTCTTTCCCGAGACGGCGGACACCAATTGACCGCCTTGAAGAACGAATTTTTTCATTGTGTCCTCGACAAAACCCACGCCTTCATCCAAATTTTCGCGGAATGGGGGTCAACAAGTTGCCAGTTTACAAAGGTGAGCGAATAGACCCCTCCATAATACACGGCACCAGGCGCTCTTACTAGGCTGTTGAAAGCTGCGCACTCGTTGGTTTGTACGTGATTTCGTGAGAAACCAAGGCGGCGCACACGACGATGCTGCAGGGAGCGGCCAGGAAAGACTATATAAGGGCAGTGTGTTCACTGAGGTGATAGTGATTGTGAACAACGCCTTGTAATCATTGAAGGAACGCAAAGAAAAATTCGAGTGTGCTGAAAACACCGTGAGCATGCCTCTATTGACGCTACACTTCACTGCCACTGGCAGGATTGGGCCGTTTTCAACGCCTGAAGAAGATTCACAGAAATGGACAGTAGTATCCAATGCAGATTAAGGAGATGTCCAGATGCTGGTCTCGATCAGTTCTTTTTTTTGCAGTTCCAAACAGAGCCACAAATTGCTTGTTCATGAGACCATCGGTGCAGCGAAGTTAGCAAACGATGCTCGGGCGGGCGCAGCTTTGGTTATTACGCTACGAAGTAAGAGGACGACTATTGCTGCTGTTGCACAGTGGCTTTAGAGCTCTCAGACTCTATTGGAAATGGTGTAAGAAAGTAAACGACGAAAATTCAGCCGAAACCCACAGTTTTGGGTGTTTGTCGAAAACGATAAAATAATAAAAAAATTACGCAAGCATTTATTGAGGCTTCATTGCAAAACTGTTGCGTATTTTTGCGAAGTCATGTGTGCATGTTTACAATCAAGGGCCCAGCGTTAGCATCATGTCGCAAATTACAACAGTTACTGCGGGAGAGGCTGCAGTGTGTACGTCAAGACTGCAATCCGGGCTTGTTAGTGGTTTTAGGTTGCATTCATTAGGCGTCAACTAATTGACCAATGTTTGTGAATAAAGAGAATGACCATCTGCAGCTAAGTTGGGCGTAGTGCTCAAAAATGCACCCTCCTGGGCATTCCTTTTTACAGATAATGCATATTCGCGTAAGGCGAAATAATTATGACAGTGTGCCGAGTGAACGTGGCAGGAGTGCTATGCTAGCTGTAGGGTTGTGAATAATCAGTTTATATCAATCTGTATGCAGCAACCCGCTGAGAAATTACCTGGGCCCTTCGCAACACTACTAGTTCTGGCTCCATACAAAAAATAAAAAATATCATTACTCATCAGGTTACAGGTAATGTGATTTATACGGAATATGCTAACATTATCTCCCCACATATACTTAAAGGTGTATCTAAAATATTGGTACAATGATACGGTGTTGACACATATTTATTGTGCATTGTTTTAAAATATTGTGAAATTTAGATGTTCTTAGGAAAGTTCACATTTTTCTATCAATGCTTGCTAGCCTTAGCCTATCGTACAAGTTGCTAAGAGGTGGTACGTAAATAGACTGCACATAATATAGAGACGCTACACTCTCGTGCTAATTTCCAACTTCTTTATTTTAATACCTCATTCCTCCCAGTTTCCTATGCAAGAAATTATTTGTCATTCGCCACTGCTTAGACTTGCTTTACTACCGCAGCACTTGTTTTCAAACCTCCCGGTTTGATGAAACAGTACCGACAGCAAAAATTTTATTTTCTGGCTTCATAGAAAGGCCCAGCCTTAAAATATCTATAAAATGTACTGCAAAGTGTGAGTGCAATCTGCAAAAAAGTAATACAGAATGTCTTTAAAAGCTAGTTTTCATTTCTGCAGTGTCCTGACGTCGTAATAGAAAATGTGCTTTTGCGAGAAATCCAGAAAATCTCTCGGCTGCTCTGAACTCTGGCTCCATCGCCGACCCACAAGCAGTTATTTTGATATTTTTGTAGTGCTGTGTGGCCATTCCAGTACCTGATGTCATCACAAGCAGCTATATTGCATCATGAAGTCTCTAAAATTGCCGGATGTGCCTCAGGAAAACTGAGTTTAATATAAGAAATAATATATATTATCACAATTTTATTTGCTTCTCTATTGCTCAGAGTCATCTCTGTATCCGTAAGATTGGTGTGGCAGAGAAAATTCGCCTTTGAAAAGTAGTGTCGTATTCCTTTAGAATGTTGGCTGTAAAGGCCCATTCAAAGTTGCCATTGAGGCCAACGTGCCGGGTAGTCTTTAAATGTCCCTGCTGGCATTCCCGTTTCGACAAAAAAATGACCCTCTGTGACTTGTTTCTGAGTTTCGCAATACTTCCATCGCTATCACCAAGCTCCGCTTGATTCTTCATACACCTGTATTCTGTTTTTTAGTCGAAGTTCTTTTTCACTCTCTTTCTATACTTTGATTCAACCTCTTTAGTTCTTTTCGGTCGGGCTGATCATCACTTCAACTCAAAGTCATGTTGGCTAGTGAATGTGTTGCTTTGCAGGAACAGTAAAAAGTCTGTTCATGAATATTGACTTCTTTTTGTTGTCTTGGTTTTTTTTTCACTCCTGCGATAGCATCATTAAAGCGGCAGTATGTAAAAAGAAAGAAAAAAATAAGTGGTGTGCATCCCAGAGATGATTTTTAGGGCTGTGCATGATGAGCTTCGTCATATAAAGGCAGCTCCTTCATCCTTCTGGAAATTCTGTACGTATGTTTAAGTACTGATTTATGTCTCAATTAGTTTGCTTCACTAGCCCATTATTGCTGAATGACATGGAGCAGTAAACGTTAGCGCAATTCTCTGTTGGTTTGCCCATATATTGGGTTGATGACTCTTTGAATCTGTTTCACTGTCTCACTAATACTGACTTTTTGTCAAACATCTTTTAGTTTATAAAGTAGATCAGACTGTTGGTATCCCTTTTCTGCTTTTGCTGCTACATACCTTTGCATTTTTTACTAAGTTCTTCGAATTCCACGTGACCGGCCTTTAGCAGTGCAGTAAAGTGTTTTCATTGTACCATTTGTCGAGTTAGGTGACTAAGCGTTATTATTCCGGCACTCATGATGAGATTCTACTGATCTTTTTGTGTCTTCTTTTATGCCGGATCACGCGAACTAATCGGTTAGCTTCATGTACGTCCACCGGGTGCCGTTATGACCACCCTAATAGTTGTTAATATAAAGATTAAATATTTTCAAATTAAGTGCGGGTGGCACTGCAATCAATCTTGCTTGTGTCAGTTGTAGAACTTCAGCTCTCTTTTTGAAAACTTAACTGCATATACTGTTTTACACATCAGCAAGTTGGATCCCCAATATGGATAATGTGGCACGGTTTTTTCTGGAAGCTTCTGGGTACTGTTAGGATGCCAGTCCTTCCTTCTCTGTTGTCATGTAATTCACTTCCACTTTTTTAAACGTGTAGTGGTGCTAACCAGCCACACTAAGTTGGTAACTTCTTGGCAGTCTTTCATCGCCCTATTAGAATATTGCTCTTATTAGGTATTCTGATTGATGTGTATATAGCTTGATTGGTAAAGCAACTTCTAGTGGTTTAAGTACGGGATCACGTCGCATATTTTTCACCAAGTGTCTATAGGCCACTTCGAAGTCATACGTCCAACAGGAGTATATATCTTTTGTGCTAGTGTATTCAAACATCTAGTTTTAATGGCTGCGAAGTTTCTTGGACCCAGTATCTAGGACGTGCAGAGCCAAGGCAGCAGGAATAGCAAATTACGTTACAATTCTGGCTAGAGCACTATGTATTTAAATTTTTGATAGAGCACAAAATATTTCAAACATCGGCAACTGTCACAATACACAAAAACCTAAAACTTCTCGAACCACGTTTTTTTTGCTTTGAGATAAAAGCAAAGCACGTCCTTCTTCGGGATTGTCTATGCAATACATGGAACCCTTGCAATTTAATGCTTACGAAGTAGTCAACGAATTATTCATGTCGCCACACCGAACACAGGTGCCAGACAGCGCGACGTTTTTTTTTTTGGTAGACATTCCAGCAGCCACGATCTGAGGACATTTACAATCTTGCTGTTGAAGCAAACACAGGTGCCGTGCCGCATTATTACATGTTTGTCTCAATGTTGCGAGAAGGCCCGTTACATATGCTTGTGATACCTACTCCTCGTAGGGTGCCGCCAGCAGTGTGGAATTGTTGCATAATTCTTGTGGACCTGGTGGCACCAACATAGTGCGACTGGCCTAGCACACGAGGCCTGCAGCTCCTAATGCCTGACTGAGTGCCGCGGCGAAAACTTACACGCTACACGTTATCCTTTTTTTCTTCCCTTGACAATGGCGTACCAACTTTTTCGCGAGTGGTGGAGGGAGGGCAAACGTCACTCGTCAGTCGCGAATAACACTCAAAAACAACCTTCAATTGCGAGCACATCGAAAAAGTTCTCACGCTCATAATATATATATATATATATATATATATATATTGTGAGAATTCATTCTACGTCATCTTCCTCATCTATCAATAACCATCATCAGTCTTCGCCCCGTTCCTGTT
Organism: Rhipicephalus annulatus; assembly: GCA_013436015.1. NCBI lineage: Eukaryota > Metazoa > Arthropoda > Arachnida > Ixodida > Ixodidae > Rhipicephalus > Rhipicephalus annulatus. The sequence goes on along the minus strand of WOVY01006277.1, from coordinate 11,721 downwards.
CATGATCGGCGCCATCCTGCTGTTGCTTCAATAAAGCGTCAGCTGCACCGTTGTATTTCAAGTGGTGGAAGGTGCTTCCCGATCTCTTCGACCTCTCTCCATCCAAAGCCAGCTCCTGGAGCTTCGTTCGGGACGTCGCTTGCGCCAGCAGAGCACCATGGCCCAAGAGCAAGCCCAACCGAACCACCCGCCGGCGCAACCACCAGCCGCCAACCCTAGCCTGGTCAACAACCCCCCTCGGGAGCCTCCAATCTTCTCCGGTCTGCCTGGCGAAGATGTCGAAGACTGGCTCGACAACTATGACCGCGTAGGTGTCTACAACAACTGGAAAGAGGCATCGAAATTAGCACGCGTCCAGTTTTACGTCTCTCACGTTGCCAAGACGTGGTTCCCGAACCATGAGAGCGACTTCCGCGATTGGTCTTCCTTCAAAGACCAGCTCCGACGCATTTTCGGTACACCGACCGTCCGTTCAGAAGTTGCTCGCAAGAAAACTGGCAGAACGCGTTCAATATTGCGGTGAGTCCTACACTTCCTATATTGAGGATGTGCTTGCACTTTGCCGCCGTATCGACGACGCCATGCCAGAAGGTGATCGTGTCCGGCACCTTCTGAAGGGTATCGGACCTACCGCTTTCAACGCCCTCGTCGCACACAACACTTCGACGGTTTCCGACGTCGTCTTGGTATGCCAGCGGCTTGATACCCTTGCAGTCAATCCGCCTACGACCCGACGTCTCTGAGAACCCCTTGGCAAACAGTATGGAGCTCCGATCCATCATTTGAGCCATAATTCGTGAGGAATTGCAAGCCTACACTTTACCTCCTTCTAACAACGTTCCCGCTCAACCCGCCTTTAGCGATCTGCGTGGAATTATTAGGGAAGAAATGTCAGCGTTTCAAAGCACCCACCGTGCTCCACCATGCGCCCAACCCCTTCGTATGCACAGATCGCTGCAATGCAACCCTCGCCATCTCAATAACTCAAGCAGGCACTGACATCCCCACCGGTGCTTTGTTATTTCGATGACAAGGCGCCTATGATATTACACACTGACGCGAGTGGACAAGGAATCGGCGCCGTACTGCTCCAGCGCGACCATGCCTTTCGCGAGAAAGTTGTCGCGTATGCAAGCCGCACTCTGACCACTGCAGAGAAGAGGTGCTCGATAACCGAACAAGAGTGCTTGGCTGTTGTCTGGTCCATCCAAAAATTTCGTCCGTACCTACATGGTCAACATTTTACTGTTGTGACAGACCACCATGCTCTTTGCTGGTTGTCCACAATCAAAAACTTGTCGGGACGACTTGGCCGCTGGGCTCTCCGATTACAATCTTATGACTTTGACGTCATCTACAAGACTGGAAGACAACATCAAGATGCCGACGCTTTGTCACGATGCCCTTTGCCGCAGTTTTCGGTGCACGTCACATCCCCTTGTCAAATTGGCTCTACGGAGGACGCCTCGTCAATATCATTCATTTCTTCCCTACCTTCATCCACCCGTCCGTCAGCACTTGCTACTCACCAGCGAGCCGATTCTTATTGCACTGACATCATTGGTCGGCTTACCGGTGCTTCGTCTTCCCCTAATGCCAGGCTCCGGAAACAACTCCGACTATTCAAGTTGGAGGACCATGTGCTATATCGATACATTTTGCACCCGGAAGGCCACCGATGGGTTCCCGTCGTACCACGCGCACTACGCACTGAAGTTCTGCGCGCTTCCCACGACGACCCGACGTCAGGACACTTGGGTTACTGCAAAACATACGAGCGCAGCCGCAGTCGATTTTTCTGGCCAGGTCTTTCCACGACAGTAGCTAAATACATTGCCTCGTGCGCACTTTGCCAACACCGCAAGTGGCCCACTACTGCTCCAGTCGAGACCCTACAACAAATTCTTTGTCCATCAGAGCCGTTCTCTGTCGTCGGAATTGACCTCTTCGGGCCCCTCCCAACTACATCAGACGGCAAGAGGTGGATCGTAACCGCGGTTGATCACTTGACCCGATACGCTGAGACGGCCTCAATCACTTCAGGAAGTGCTTCGGAAGTAGCAACTTTCTTCTTGAATGCTATTTATCTACGTCATGGAGCCCCTCGTGTCCTTTTGAGCGACCGGGGAAAGGCATTTCTTTCAAGCACGCTTAGTGAAGTTCTTCAAGCATCAAAAACAGTTCATAAAACAACACCTAGCTATCACCCGCAAACCAATGGCTTAACGGAAAGATTTCATCGCACGCTGTGTGACATGCTGTCCATGTATATCTGACCGGACCATCGCAATTGGGATGCCATACTACCCTTTGTCACGTATGCATATAATACGTCAGTTCAACGAACCACAGGCTATTCTCCATTTTTCCTAGTATACGGACGCCAACCGACATGACCACTCGACGTTTCATTCTTTTCTGGCCCCGTCAACTCTTCACCATTCGTTTGCGACCAGTTTCTGTCCCGCATTGCTCGATGCCGTCGTCTTGCCCGCGTAAACACCGAAGCTAGCCAAGAAGATCGCAAACATCGTTACGATGCCATTCACCGCGTCGTTCTCTACCGCCCTGGCGACAATGTACTTCTGTGGACTCCTGCGCGAACGCCTGGCTTATGCGAAAAGTTTGAGTCACGCTATCTTGGCCCTTACAAAGTTATCGAACAGACCTCACCGGTGAACTACCATGTCACACCTGTTCATGTCCCCACTGACCAACGATGCCGCGGGACAGAGATTGCGCACGTTTCGCGTCTCAAGCCCTATTGTATGCGTTCCACAGCGTAATTCACGGCCAGGTTGGCCGCTTCCGTCGACGGGGGAAATTAGTGTGAGAATTCATTGTACGTCATCTTCCTCATCTATCAATAACCATCATCAGTCTTCGGCCCGTTCCTCTTCATGATCGGCGCCATCTTGCTGTTGCTTCAATAAAGCGCCAGCTGCACCGTTGTATTTCAATATATATATATATATATATATATATATATATATATATATATATAAGGAGCGTGAGAACTTTTTAGATGGACTCGCAATTGAATGTTATTTTTTATACGCACAGCACTTGTGTAATTGCCTGAAAAAACTACAGTCGGTTTCAAGCAGCATGCACTGTGACAACACATATAAGTTTCTCATGCATGTATTAAAGAGAAGTTTCAGGGGCAACGGAACGCAGCAGCGCTGGAGTGAGTGATTCCGAAAAGGGTATCATTCAACCTTTCTTCCAAGAACTTTGGATTGAATAGGGTGACTAATTCTTTAGTCCATAGGTGTCTTTGTTGTTGAATACATGAGATTGCATTGTAGCGCATTCTGTTCGTGTTCGTTGTTTGGAGTGTAGCTTGTTGTTTTGTGTAGCCTGATGTTCGTGTGGTGACATATTGTATTAGACTAATTTGAGAGTGCATACTTGTGTGTTCTCTAATCTGCCATATTTGAGAATATATTTTTCATTTGTTATCAACTCTCGGCTCTGACTCATTCTATGGACCACAGCCAACATCCGCAGGTGCGCCAAATAGGACCACATCTAAATCGTCCATTCTTTCATGGTTTAGTATTGGGGGCCGATTCTCAGACCTTGAAATTTGCCTGGCGATTACCTCCTTAATTAACGGGACTTGTGACACAGAACGCGAGCAAACTTACAACGTTTACAGTTCGACACTTACCGCACTGTTTCAACAAAGACGAGCGCGAAACTTGACCAAAGGTACAGATATCAGTGCCAATCAAAAAGTGCCCCAGTTGTTACTCCACTGTGTCTAAAAGGCGCGCTCTCTTCAGAAGTGGGGCCTGTCTAGCTAGCGAAGCAATCTTTGTGCGCCCGGCAACTAAAAGGTTTGCAACGAAGCCGCGCTCATCTTCCGCAGAGCAAAGTACGCGTGGTTGATAAGTGCGCACAGGCGCACTGTAACGACCTCGGCGCCGACCTTTACTCCGAGCTAAAGCCTCTGTACCTTCGTTAAATAGGGACAAAACCCCTCCTCCACTCTCGTTTCCTCTCGGTCTTCTCTCCTTCGCACTTTCTTATTGAACGTGGCGACGCCTGCATTTCTCTTGCGAAGCAGACGCCCTTCGCGGCGAGAGTGTTTGCTCGGCACGCAGCGCGCTAAGAGTATTCGCGCCAGTCGTCTAACTCACCCTAAGATTATCTTAACAAGTGTAACGTTAGCCCATGACAGCTCTGTTTATATACATATTCAATGAAGGCTCCCTGGGCGCCGCCATAGTTCTCTGTGGCTTGATATTAACATGCGTGACCCCCCAAAACTGCAGGGCCGAAGCTTTGACGTCAGCTTTTGTACTCCCGAGCACGCCTCTTTTATGGGCTCTGATCACACCAATCCTCCTTTCTGGGCTGTGATCACGTGTGATCACGCCTTGATGAAGGCTCAATGTCGCAGTGACCAGATAGTAACTTTAGAGTTGTGGGGTTTAACGTCACAAAACCACCATATGATTATGAGAGACGCCGTAGTGGAGGGCTCCGGAAATTTTGACCACCAGGGGTTCTTTAACGTGCACCCAAGTCTGAGTACACGGGTCAACTACTTTTCCGCCTACATCGCAGATAGTAACTTTATGAGCATCAACCCTTTGTATGCATGTTCATAAAAATGAGAATGTGGTTGTTAGTGAGAACCCCCGTTTTTTTCTTGGTCCATCGTTTAGCTCGTCTACGAGTAAGTTTGACACTGTAAATAACGTTGCTCGGACGTTTATGAGCAACTGCTGTGACTTGCCTTTTTTATTAGCTGGCGCGATAGCAGCCGAACTGTCTCAACAGCGCATGGGTGGTGCTAGCTTCGCTATATAAGGTATGCAATATGTGCAGAGAGCATTCGTAGAGACTATCATGCAGTGGAAGCAACAACTCCCGTTGACGCTGTCGACGCGGAAAGGCGATGTCGCCGAGGGCAAACTTTAGCGTTTGGTGAAGCATAGCGCGTCAGAAGACACACATTTTTTATATTTGATACATTCGGACAGCTGTGATTGTTTCGTGAAGTATTCAAACGCATTGATCATGTTTAAAGAGTGCACCTTGTGAACGTATCTCAAATACGAACAATATCGCTATAGCTAGCGTATGAACCAGCTATAGCAAGCGTATGAATGCACTAGCGTACAACCATACGTAATGACTTCGCAAGAGCTCCACTCTCGAATAAAAACACCATACGAAATAGCTAATTACCTATCACGCAAAATGGCACGTATGTGTGAGCTTTCTAAACGGTGCACGCACCCATCGACTTGAAGGGATGCACGCTTTGCATAGCTGCCCTCGCATCGCGAGTGGCTCGGCTGAGCAGTCAACGTGAAAAATTTCTCTGAAATTTTCTCTGCAATACACGTACACGCACGTCAACGATTTTCTCTGAAATACACGTGCACGCACAAAACATATGAAAAGTACCAATCTTGTTTTTAGGGGTTCGAGCACGCTCATCGTGCCATCTCGCTGGTAATGCTCAAAACAATATTTCCCTGTGATATATATATGAAATGCTTGCCGTTGCATCGTTCAAGGAGGTGCTCTTTCGTGGCTCAGTGGATGACGCCGCGCCATCACGAAGAATTAGGTCGGTCGTTCGATTAGGCGCACCAGAATTATCTTCGGAGCTATTTTTTTTGTTTCTTGCGTTTTCATACACATACATACTTATACATATTCCGCAAACAACGCTGGTGGCGAAATTCTGCGGAGAGTGTTCAAATTATAGCTCTCCCAACATACTTTGAACAAGCAAGTCACTGAATTCATGCCACCTTTAACGCATATAAGGTAAAACTAAGAAAAATAAACCAGAGTATTTTAGTTTAACAAAATGATTGCCCCTGCTCCCTCAGAAAAGAGAATAAGGTTTCATTTACAGAAAAAAATTTTTGCGAACAACTATTCTTGACCCTTTTTGCATGTATGCAACTGGGCAGATGCCCTGTATAGATGAATCGTTGCAATTGAAGCATTCAACATGCACACCGATGTCACAACTTTCACAACTATTGGTAGTCTTGTCATCGCAATGAGTGCACCTTTTTTGCTTCTGTTGACGAACCACCACGGCGTCAATGCAATAAAATCAACTTTGCACTTTCAGAAGCGATTCGCGGCTTCTCTGAGGCAGCGACTTGGAGCCGTAGCCCTTCATGTACGCTATCAGTACTGTTCTGCAAATCGCGAGAAGGTCTCTTTTGTAAATTTCTCTCCCGTATAAGTGCAATACGTTTACACACGAATCAACATTATATGTTATACCGCTTTCACACGTAGCGAATTAAGTGCACTTTGAGCGAATACACTTAGCCGCGAGTGTCATTTGCACAATGTCACACGAGCAAATTTAGTGTGACTCGCTGCAAAGTATGCTTCCCGGCAAGTGCGTTCCCCAACCTCACTTTACTGCGACGGCTGCTATGAAGTGTGCAGCCTCGGTAACAGTGGCTTGTACTGAAAAACGCTGTTGCCTGAATCGGCGTTATTAATATATTTAAGCCATTGTTCTTGTAATAAAGGAGATATATGTATAAAACAAGTAAAAATACAACAATGACCTCGCTACTTTCACCGTCGGGCTGTTTGCGGCCACGTCCGCTGGGGGATGCGGCAGCACAAACACGGTAATGACTGCGTTCGTCGCGCTGTCTACTTCTAGGTACACTGGCACGCGTGTGCACGAGTTGTTCTCTAGTCATTTAAAATGGCATGTGCCACAGGTGCTACTTCCACGTAAGAAGACAACGTGATTCAAAGATGGAACATAGGCGCAAAAGTAACAAATATACGTTGTGTTAAAATCCGTCAATCGCCACTGCCATCACTTCCAAAACACACTTCGCTTTCTCGTGTAGCAGCGAACCACTAAAATGACACTTCGTGAGCGTAAGTACACTCGCTCAAAGGGCACCTAAATTGCAACCTGCGACAGGGGTATTAGAAGTGATCAGTGTATCACTTTTTTCTAAAATGGCGGTGCGGTACATCAAACTATTTAATGCGGTCGATCATTTTGAAGATCATTGTAAGTTGTGAGTTGATGGTAAGAATAACGAGTTTTGCCACAAATATCCATGCGTTTCCACTGGTACATGTCCACCGTAAAACAAAATTTCGAGAAGATATTTAATCTCACCAACATTCACGTTGAGTGACTTATTCTGTTGTGCATATGTGCTTGTGTATTCAAGCAGCAGGTTGATGGCCCTTCATGGAAAACGCATTCAAATGGCCCTGCTGGATTGAGTATAGTATTCATTTGGCGGAATGTGGCTCGCAGGAGCCACCAACTGGCAAGATTTAGTGCTAGTTATTTCTTCCCGACTGGACCTGATGTTTCTGGAAATTGCCTGGTCGTTCTGTTTCTTCTCGTTCATTGGCTCTGAAATTGAGTCCGCAATTTCGGCCCGAACAATGCTTCCTGGTAGATGATGATGATGATGATGATATTGATGATGATGATGAAGGTGATGATAATGTCTCAGGCATGGAACATACCTACAGAGGAGGATTGGCCAAAGTTTCAGTACATCGTTTAGTGTGACTTTTCTGGTATTGCCTATTGATAACCACAAAAAACAAGGTACGTTAAACGGGAAGAGTTCAATAATTGTTCTTCACCCATTCAGATAAGAGGGTGTAGTCCTCTTGGACAGAAATTAGCATGATTTCCAGCAAAGCGAAGTAAAATGTGTCTATGATGGGGCCTTCTTCACCACCCCTTTTTCTTCTGTCACTGCCGCAGCCTAACTCACAGGCGGAATAACGGCAACAAATGAAGGTGCATCTTCACCAGAATCCGCGAAATTTAAAAGGTTGTCTGTTTGACAGTCTTGACAACAATTAACTGCAGGAAATCTCCTGACTGCACTTAAGTACTATGCGTCTGTGTGTATGACATTACAATGCTACAAGCCTCACGAGCAGCGACGCGGCACGCGCTACAAATTGACAAAATGACGAGACCCCATATACCTAGTGTCTTATATGTAGGACACCAATGTTTGACACACCACAAACAAAAAAAAAACTTTCGCGCCTATCACTGCCATACAAATTATCTGCACACGCAATGACTGATGAACAATCGAGAAAAATACTTGCATCATCGAGAACAATCTGACTTCATATTACTTACAATTTTCCTGCGGCATGGCGATCAGCTACACGTACCTGAAATAGGCATTTTGCTACTGCAAGCGTGTGCCTATAGCCACACGCTTGCAGTAACAAAAGACACTGAACACTGACAGTAGCATAGCAACGCACACTGACAGCACCGCACACGTAGCACCGCACAGTGACAGTAGCATAGGCACCGCACACTGACCAAAGGAGCTGCGTCACGGCTAGGTTAGCTATTATACCACCCAAAGAATCGACGATTGCGTCACTAGCGGCGATTCGTCTCCTCGTGTTCGGTAGGTCAAGTTTTGAACTTAAAAAAAGACAGTTTTGCGGGCAAGGCGAAGCAATGAACGCGGTAGCAACGAATTGAAAAGTCACGCGCAGGATTGAAAGCAGATCAAAACATGACCCGCGTTCCACACGTAGAAATGACGCACAAATGTACTCACAAGTACGGATGCACGTAAAGAAACGTCTCATTTGTTACTTTGCTGTATCCGAAAAGCGCGCGCTTTTACGAACGAACACTGCAATGATTGCAATGATCTTTGTGCACCAGTAAATACAGCAGTACTGTTCTAGGTAAAAGCTGAGGCCAGCCAAGGCCTACGGCCTTCCTCACCTCGTCGGGAAAAGTACGCGTAAAAGATTAGAACGTGCTCCGCCGCGCGATGTGGCGACACGCGCTCTTTACGCCATTTCGCTGGTAATGCTGAAAAAACAATTCCCCTCCCCCCCCCCGAGATACTCGTGAGCAGCGGTAAGTGGCAGATATAAGCTCGCCGTTTGAACGGTGAAGAAAGTGCTCCGGGGTGGCTCAGTGGATAACGCCTCGCTTTCACGACGTAGAGGTCTCATCACCGTTTCCACGCGTCGAAGTGTTTTAAAGACGATGCTCTTTCTTGGAGATCTTCGACGGAAAAATTTAGGTCTGTCTGTCTGTACATTTGTCTGTTAGTCCGCCCTAACGATACCTCAAGCGGCACCCAAACGGCCCATACCATTCGCAGCTCCCACCAATACTGCTCAAGGTTTAGCGTTCATAGTTGTGCGATTGTCAATTAAATAGCAAATATAGTGCATATCTGAGGCGCCATATCAACATGTTTATGTTTGTATGTCTGCTTTTATACGAGAAGAGCATACACAAGTGATTCTAAGAACTGAAGCGGTTAACGCGCGGCGCTGACAGTACAACGCGATGCTAAAAAAAGGTGTTTTCAACGCTTTTGCTATGGCAGCACGGTGCTGGCACCTGCCCGTCGCTTTCCATTCTACACCTTATCACCTCCGTGACTGGCGCGCATCTTTCTCCGCGGTTGCACACGCCTTCGTTTTCGAAGGTAACTTCCAGATGGCGCTCATGTCTAACGTGCCTATATCCGCTTGTTTGCCTCCGTTACACGCTCGAGGCACTTTAACGCAGCGCCTCAGGAAGAACATTCACCGATGTTCACCGATGTTAACAACCGATGTTAACATTCACCGATGTTCACCGATGTTAATTCACCGATGTTAACATTCACCGATGGCCCTAGTGCCAGAAAATTGCTGTGACAAAAGGTACTCATGCTAGCTATGCTCATCAACAAACATGTGATAAACAGGGAAAAATCAAGGCTGAATGCATGCACCAGTTTTAATAAAACCACCAGATAAACATGAATACACTCCAAACAAACTGCGCAGTCGCATCAGAAAAAAACAACATTATGGGTTGACTCTTTCTGGAAAGTGCCGCGTTCCTTTATTTGAGGTTGACATGTGGCCACAGCAGCCATAATATGTAGAAGTACGCTTCAAAACACTGCAATGTTGGGCTAGTTAGTTTACAATTGGCATAGTGGAGCGAGGGATTCCAATCAAAGGAAAACTACTTAGAAGACGCTCAACTGCCACCCGAGTCTCTTTTGAAAAATATTTCAGCGCTAAAACAATTGCGCAGGTCGCTGTCACACTTGATTTTCACTGAGACATCAACAAACATCTGGGGAAGAAAAGTGTGTTAACAAGTACAATACCATGACGGGGGCATGCTTAATTAGTTTGATTTTTAATCTAACTGCGTTCAGAAAAGTTTATTTCCTTTATTGTCAGATGCCCGGATGATGCACTAATGCATGCATCTGCGGCAATTTCAATCTTTCCTGCCCGTAATATTTTGCGCTCACACCTGCCCTTACCTCTGCTCTTGACATTCACCTTCTCGAAAAGTGCATTGCAGCTCAATGCACTGCAATGCGCAGGAAGGTGCGCAACATTGATTTTAGCATTTATTTTATTTATTTATTTATTGTACCCCAAGGCCGAGGGCTATACAGAGGGGAGTGGTGATTCGAAAATTATAAAAAACTTGGGTAGTAAATAACAGAACAAAAACGTAATACAAGAGTGCAGTAAAACAAACGACTAGAAATAGCAGTACATACAATGTAGCAAGAAAATGTTTTGCAATAATATTAAAAGCAAACAAAGTAACATGACATTAATTCCTGTTTATACAACCTTACAACAATAAAAAAGTGCCAGGAATTCCAAGTTAACATTGTTAGCTATAGCCTTTCGAAAAAGTTATTATCAATGACGGTGATTTTATGTCATGGTAAGGTGGTTCCATTGTCGAGATGTTCTAGGAAAAAAATGAATGATTAAAGGTGTTGGTGTTTCCTGCTTGAATTCCAACTTTGAAGCGATGGTCTACATGGTGCTATAAGTATGTGGCTGTGGAAATTAAGTTATTATGAAGAAAGGTATGATGGTATATCTTATGAACAGAGTTAAGCGAGCTCTTTATCTCCGTGATGCTAGTGATGGAAGACAAAGGTTAGCCTTCATTGAAGATATGCTGTAAGTGCGGTTATAATTGGAAAAAAAAACAAAACGAACAGAATTGTTTTGAAGGAGTTATACAGAGGGAGATGAGGTTTTTGTTGTGTGGGTCCCACACTGCTGCGGCGATTCTTGTTTCGGGCACCCTAATGACTGATAAAGTAGTAATTTCAAAGATGACGGGGCGTTTAGAAAATTCGTGACGTAAGTAGCCAAGCGTGCTGTTAGCTCTACTGCTTATGTATTCAATATGAAGAGACCAGGTTAGTTTTGAAGTTATTATGAACGCGTAAGTGTTTATATGAATTCACAGGATCTAAGGGGTTATTATTCATATGGTAGAATGGAAGGTTTGTAGAATTTCTATGAACACGTAAAATTTTACCTTTGTTAATATTCAGTGCATTTTTCAGGTAATACACCAATCACTTATAAGGTTTTAGATATTATTGAAGAGCATTGAAATTGTCAATATGATTATTTCACGGTTAAATTACGCAATCGTCAGCAAATAAGTGAACATGTAATGTCAATGTAGATGGCAAGTCGGTAATATTGATTAGAAAAAATAATGGTCCTAGTACTGATCCTTAAGGCACGCCGGAATGAACTTCAGTTACAGGTGAGTTATGATTATTAGCAAGGACAAACTGATGGTGGTTACAAAGAAAATATTCAGTCCATTTCAGTATGTTAATATTGAGGTTCAGAAGACTTAGTTTGAAAAGAAGTAGTTGATGCGAACCTTGTCAGATG
>WOVY01006276.1:40000-110572 GCA_013436015.1 Rhipicephalus annulatus | reverse complement strand
CCATAACTTGTTACCTTTGCTTCTGCCTTTGTTGTCCTGTGTCCTTTGAAGAGTTGGTCCGGAAGGAAAGAAAAAAAAACCGTTCGATATCCATAGATAAAAAAGAGAATAATTGCATTCACGTCAGGTCCAGATGTCTCTAACACTCAAAAAAATCGAGAGGGCTCAGAAAAAACGAAAACAAAAAAAACGTTTTACCCTGTTTGATGAAATAATCTCTAGTTGTGCAAGTGACTTGCATTTCCATGTAGTTAGACGCAAAGCTGTCGTACAGCTGAATGACGTGAAGTTAATAATTTATTCGTCAGTGAAATCAAAAACATCATATATCAGGGTACCACGACAGCCAGAATATTTGTTCTAAAACTAAAAATTCAGACACATAGATTGCTAAAATTGCGGGAAATGAAATACTTCCAGAACTTGCACAATGTTGCTGTAGTTGTTCTAGTAGTTGTTAGTGTTGTTGTTGTTGCCGTGTCCCTGCGTGTCACCTTTGGTGTTTTTCAGCACCAACGTTAATGTCGCGCCCATGAACCACACTGTTTTCCATCGCACGACACGGTGGTCGTACGCAAGGTGGTCTTGCCCGTAAAATTACGTTTCTATTTAAAAATTCACAATATGAGGCCTTAGGTGAGAATCATCTCTCGCCGATACCGTCTACAAAGCGTACATTGCACGCATATGCTTTTAAACACTGTCTGTGCGCAATACCCTCTACAGAGCGTACATATCACGCGCATGGTGTGAAACATTATATGAACGCAACACTGTCTACACAGCCTACATAGTGTGCGTATGGTTTAAACTTTCGGGCATACTTTTCTTTTTATCGTTAATAATTTTGTCGATGGAGCTTCGCTCCATTATCAGCGTTTACTTCAAATTATAGAGTTTATACAATAATACCTAGAGCGGAATCTGGTGCTAGTGTCGACGCGGGCTCCTTCAGCGGTGCTTGTACCCCAATGGCCATTATGGGAAGGACTGGCTTCAGATCCGCTACGGATAGATTACGTTCTTAAAATTCGCGACGCTTGTTTTCTGAGCGTGAAACAAAGTGATATGATCTCAAATTTAAATGAAACTTGCTTAAATAATTTTCACGCAAACTTTAGTGCAAAGCGTTTTTGTGACCACGCGGCAAAAGTGAAACCTGGGCAAATTAAACCATCAGGGTATGCATCACTCTGCCATTGCGAGACCGCCAGGGGGCTCGAAGTAGTGCAGACGCGCTCGCTTCGCGCTCTGGATTCTCATGATTTTTAGTGGTGTTTTTCCGTCTGCAACCACTCGAAAACGTTACTATCAGCTTCAAGAAGTTCCGAGGAACGCCTGGGCACCACTCAAGAGGATTTCTTGCCACTTGGAGGTGCCAAAGGACTTCAGAAAGCTCGTCACCCCTAGGACGCTCACCAAACGCTGACCTGGGGAGCCGCCGGCAGCTGCACCGACGCTGGGGACGCCCGCGTCGGAGCTTCATCCAGCTATGGCTCTCAACGCGGCAACCGACCAACAATACCACCTCCTAGACCAGGATGGTACAGCAGACGACCAAATGGATCAACTCCAGGGCGACCACGATACGGTTAGCCGAGACGCTATCGGCGCTCAATCGCATGCAGACGAGGACGCTAGCTGGCAGGCAGCGAAATCCACCAAAAAACGCAAGCAAGAGGCACTGGAGCGGAGACGCGGCAGCGCAGGGCTCCAGGACCAAGTTAAGACAGGCACGCCAACATTCAAGAAATTGCCAAAGCTACCGCCATTGCCGAAGGACGATTACAAGATCGTCATTCGTCCAAACCAGGGCCTCCCGCTGAGAAACATTCTGACTCCTACGCTTGCGCAAGCAATCATCGAGGCATGCCAAGCTGGCATCAGAGATGACCATTTCATCCTTAGAATCAACCCAGGGTCAAACATAGCGATTCTGTCGACCAAATATGAGGAAGTGGCGGACAAAGTGCGTCTGATACGCGCCCTTGTGCTTAACGGCAGGGCTCACGCTGTCCGTGCATACGCCGCAAATGGAGACGATACTCTGAGAGGGGTGATTCACGGCGTACCGATGAACACCTCAACCGAAACTCTCATGGCGCACCTACGTGTCAGAACGCACGGTGTGGAGATCATCACTGCCAGAATGATAGGCACAACGAAAAGCGCAGCCATTACATTTTTCGGTCCAACGCTACCTCGTACCGTCTACTATTACGGGGGTGAACTCCGCTGCTACCCCTTCCGACCTACGATTCAAGTCTGCAAGGTCTGCCGAGAAAAAGGACACCGCGCGGACGTTTGCCCGCATCCGGATCGCCCCATTTGCCGGCTGTGCGGACTGACTAATCCAACGGATGGACATCCGTGTTCTATTAGTTGCGCCTCGTGCGGGGAGGCTCACCCCACAGGAGATCCAACTTGCAAAAAAAGACTTAAGCCGCCGAAGCCTAAACAGCCGCAAGTACAAGCAGGCCACAGTGATAAGCTTCAACAGGGCACTAGCAACGACCCACCGAGGACCAAGAATCTCCGCTGGTTCTCCTCTGAAGAGGAAGAAAACGCCTACAAGTCAGCAGATGACAAGCACAGTTCCCGGTCGCGTTCACGGTCCCCGGGCAGAAAGCCGCACCCGCCATTCAAGAAGAGCGCGCCAGCACCGACTCAGCAGAACCTCCACCGCGGTCCTCCAGAAGGGGGAGCCAAAGGCAACGGCGGGGATCAAGGATGCATCCAACAGGCATCATCACTTCCGGTAAGCTGGGCGGAAGCCGTGGCTCCCAAGTCTGCATGTACTCCCCCCATCACACAAAACGTACACTATCAAGCAGTAATCGCTGAAAACAAACAGCTTAAGCAACGCCTTGACAAATACGAGAACAAAATAATGTGGCTCGAAAAACAGCTGGCCCAATTAATGGGAGCCACCCCGAAAACTACAGTCCAGGCCTCTCAAAATCTAACTAGCCACCCAAGCGAAAAGCTACGGGACAATGGGCACATCCAACCACAATCGACACCACCACGAGATCCTGTAGCCAATATAGGAACAGAACAAACAGCGACAAACCCCACTTTACAACAACAACTGCAGCTAATGCAACAGCACATACTGCAGCAAACAGAAGCCCAAATGAAACAGTTCTTTGTCGAATTTCAAGACCTGAAGCGATACGTTCATGAAAACCTCGACAAAGAAACGAAGCGTCGACGTAAGCAGAGCCAAACGCGGTCCCAGGAGTCCGACGCCAAAAGCATGCTTACCTCGGACGCTGAAAGCACACCCACCTCCTCGCATCATGGCAATTAACCGACGCATAGCAAACGAGAATCTCACTATATGGTCCTGGAACTGTCGTTCCCTGCACAACAAGCACGCTACATTCACTCTATACATAAAGGCGGCGCTGGTTCCTCCTGACGTAATCTGCTTGCAAGAGGTGGGAACTAGGCCTAAAACAGTTTCTGGCTACAAACTGTACATGGATCCAAATACACCTAAGATTGCGACACTCGTCCGGAAAGAATTGGCAGCTACATGCATAACGGCACCGAACGAAGAGACGCAACACCTTATCGTAACGCTCTGGCCAGCGAAGAAAGGACGCCCGAGGCAGGTTATATGTAACATATACAGTCCCCCACAAGACAGAAAAGCAGAATCCAGCAATATCTTCCACTATTTGAACAACAAGCTTCAACCACGCGACCGCTTGATCATCACTGGGGACTTCAACGCTTGGCACACCACATGGGGTTATAGCACAGACAAACCCAAAGGTACGCGACTTTTAGAAGCGATACAGCGCTACGACTACACACTCCTCACGACACCGGGCATACCGACTCGTATAGGAAACAGTGTCAACAGGGACACCACTCCCGACCTTACCGTAACCAACAATGCCGCGACCATGCGCTGGAGTGTGCTGGACGACAATCTGGGCAGCGATCACAATATTGTGCAAATAACATATGAAACAGCTCGACTGCGACGCCCGCTCGGAAAAGCCAGACTGACTAACTGGACTAAATATAGAGAGCAACAGGAAGTAGACGGGCCCAAGCCAACAACTATAGCCCAATGGACACCGTACATTAAGGGTCTCTATGACAAGAACACCAAGATATATCAAACAACTACCGACGCACCTGCCATTGACACCCACTTGACACATCTTTGGGAAGCTCGTCGAGGCCTCACGAAACGGTGGCGCCGACAAAAGCTAAATAAGAAACTCAGACTCCGTATAGCGAAAATCACGGAGGAAGTAAACGCATACTCAAAGGAACTTTACAACAACAACTGGCGCACCTTCTGCGATTCCTTAAAAGGCACATTAAGCACGAAAAAGACGTGGAACATCCTACGGAGTCTTTTGGATCCCTCTGCAACAAGAACCGAAACAAACGCTACCCTTCAACGGCTAGCTGGGGAATTTCAAGGTGATCCGGATCAGTTAATAGAAGAGCTGAAACAACACTACACAGGAGAACGCAAGCGAAACGTTAGCCCAACACCCAGTCAAGAATACAATGGAGAACCCAACACTGAGCTCGACGCCCCCATAACCTTTGCTGAGGTTTATGCAGCGGCTCAAAGCTTCAAAAGAAATACAGCGCCCGAATTGGATGGCATTACAAATGCCATGGTACGGAACCTCAGCGATGAAGCATTACAAGCCATCACAGACCACTTTAATCAGGAAGTCTGGACACCGAGTGGAAAGATACCTGCAGAATGGACACTGGCACAGGTTGTACTCATACCTAAACCAGGCAAACGGCGAAGCCTTGATCAGCTACGACTAATTTCTTTAACGTCATGCATTGGCAAGCTCTTCGAAAAAGTTATACTCACTCGCCTTGACCAATACACAGAAGAACGGGGGCTTCTGCCAACATCTATGTACGGATTTAGGCGAGGAGTGTCTACCCAGGATATCTTCTTACTGCTCAAAGAGGAAGTGCTTAACCCAGCGCCAGGTAGTCTCAACAATCTACTCGTTGCACTCGACATCGAAAAAGCATTTGATAATATTGCGCACTCTACCATACTAGACGGTCTTGCAGCCATTGGATGCGGACAACGCATATTCAACTATGCCTCTGATTTTCTTGGAAATCGCAAGGCGCAGATTGGCATAGCTGGTACCAAATCATCACCATACGACCTCCCACTGAAAGGCACACCTCAGGGCTCCATCTTGTCTCCATTTTTATTCAATATCGGCCTCCGGAAACTAGTCCTCCAGCTGGAGACTGTACCAAACCTGGGCTGTGCCTTTTACGCGGACGATATTACGCTATGGGCAACAAAGGGCTCCTATGGAGAACGACAAGATGTACTGCAAACCGCTATAGACATGATTCAAGGCTACCTCACTGCTGCAGGCATGTCGTGCGCACCTAGAAAATCGGAATATTTGCAAATAAGACCCCCACGCACTCGGTCCAACCGTGCACCAGCGCTGCAGCTAGAAATTGCCGGACAGATCATCAACAGGACCCCAGTAGCTCGAATATTAGGCATGCACGTGCAAGAAAACAACAGCGTAAAGACTGCAATAGGCAAACTCAAACACACCGTAAAGAGTATTGCATCCATTATAGCTAGAATTGCGCGAAGTAATGATGGGATGACAGAGGCCGACACGGTACGCCTTGTACAGGCCTTCGTTCTCAGCCGAGTCACGTTCGCTCTTCCCTTTCAATCAACACGCAAGCCCGAAATAGAGCAGATTGACAGACTCATCAGAATTGCGTACAAAGCAGCATTGCGACTTCCGAACAGCACAAGCACAGAAAAACTCATGGGACTCGGCATGCATAATACGTATGAAGAATTGGCCGCCGCCACGCTAATCGCACAGCGAGAACGACTCACCACTACGCTCCAGGGAAGAACACTGCTACAGAGGCTGGGATACCCTCTCACCCCTCAATATTGTGGCGACGAGACAGTCATTGCACCCAAGCAAATACGTGATCAAATAATCGTGGAACCAGTTCCAAAAAAAAACATGCACCCGCTCTACAACAAAAAGCGCCGTCAAGCGCGAGCACGAAAACTCCTGCAGAGAAGTAGCGATCCAGACGCTTACTTTACCGACGTCAGTCTTTATCCCGCGCCACCACAAGGCTCCAGAAAACAAGCATATGCATTGGCAGTGACTAACCAAAGCAAAGTCGTGGCCTGCGCGTCCCTACGCACCAGATCAAGTGCCACCGCAGAGGCAGCAGCCATAGCCTTGGCAATGAGAGAAGCCGAAAGAAGGGGGCGCTCATCGTATATTTTGACAGACTCACAAGCTGCATGTCGCTTATACCTTAGAGGCACACTTCCAAGGTGCGTCACTGATATTTTGGGGTCCATGTTGATGGAGGCACATGGCGTCACTTGGTGCCCAGGGCATGATGGCCTGGGGGGAAACGAGGAGGCAAACTGCGTAGCTCGCGGACTTACTGGCCGAGACGCAGGACTCTCCTCAGGTCACCTCACAGGGCATCATGAAGAGCAAAGTGTAACAAGCAGGCAGATATTAGAAAACCAACGCCTTACAAGACGCACGTACGCCCCTCCACATCCGAACTTAAGCAGCCAACAAGCCCGGGATTGGCGCCGCCTCCAAACGAACACATACCCCCACATATCAAAACTACACGCAATTTTTCCACATATATACACAACAGGGGCATGCCCATGGTGTAGTAACCACACAGCCACACTTACACACATAACCTACCAATGTACCGAGCGGCCAGCCAATGCAGTATCTAGGTTGGTGCGCTCACTACAAACACTCACAACGTGGTCTTGGGAGGCACGGCTTTCCGAGCTGGCACTGGGGAGCCAACTGGTGACCCTAGACCAGGCCCGGCGAGCCGCTGTGGCCAGTGGGGCTCTACAGGAGGGCTCCACCCGGGATTAGTCACGTAATTTTAATTCTTCAATAAAGTTTATTCTCTCTCTCTGCCATTGCGTTCTAGATTTCGCATCAAGATTAATAAATTACTTTTTACAACACTTGAAAACAAACACGCTTGCTTTTTTCCTCAAAAGTACCTCTTATCAATTTATGGAAATAAAAGTACAGTATTAGGTGAGAAATACTTATCATTTCGTCTTCCGCGACGCTAGGTGCGTCTGTCCCAGTGATCTGTCCACAACGCTCCTCTAGTTTTGTTGTGAAGTCGAGTCAGCGAAGTTTGACGGTGCGTTTATTTAGCTTTGTCTTCGTTTTGCAGTCGATTTCAAACGAGTTTCGGCTAAACGCGTTCGTGAAAACATGGAGGCAGTATCGTGCACTGGCATGAGATGCTACATCTATTTGCAGCGGTGAGTGAACTACGCTTTGTTTAAAGTGTCAAATACGACTCGTAAAGCTCGAACATTACAGCAAATCAGGAGATATAGTGGTCGCCAGCCTCTTCGAACAACAAAGGCACTGCTCCTGCCTTTTTCACCGCACCCCACTACCCGCGCTGCTCAAAAACCGAAACTGATACTGTAGAAAAACGTTTGCAGACAGTTCGCTAGCTAGCCCTATCCAATCCAAAGCCTCTACTTCCCATATTTTACTAAGCAGGTACACGATCACAGCGCCAGATTCCTCTATAGGTATTATTGTATGAAACTCTATGCTTCAAATAACGGCAACCATTTTTTCAACCAAAGCTTGTTGCAGCTCGCAGACTTAGGCAGTCGCGTCGTGTGCGAGAAACCTGTCGCTGGCGAGCATATTCAAAAACAGATGACGAAAGGGCACTGGTCACGTGAGTATTTGTATGCACCATTTCCCAATAGTTGATGCCGTTTCAATAACGCGCTTGTCGGCGATGTTATCTTTTGCTGAAGTCACTTGTTATTGCACGTCGTCACATTTCGTTTTTCCGTGAAGCTGAATAATAATAATAATAATAATAATAATAATAATAATAATATCTTCACTTTTACGTCACAAAAGAACCATATATCATTAGGCGAAATGACATAGTGAAAGGCTTCCGAAATTTTGTCTACCTGGTGTTCTTCACCGTGTTCTAACGTCGTGCAGAATACAGGCTTCTACCATTTAACCTGCATTGAAATGTGACCGCCACGGCCGGGATGGGATAAAACCGGCTGCCTTCGAATGGGCAACCGAGTACCCCCTAGCAACTGTCACATTCAGGTGGACACACAAAAATGAAAAGCCGATGCCCACCACCGTAGCTCAATTGCTAGAAAATTGAAGTTCTCTATTCGATGGTCGCAGGTTCGTAGATGACCAAATGCCGAAATGAATCTTTTTTTTTAATCGACGCACTGATTGTCGTATGCATGTGGGAGACAAGAAGAGAGCAGAGTGAATTAGGGAACAAATGGGGGTTAAGGATATCATAGTTGAAATCAAGAAAAGGAAATGCACATGGGCTGGGCATGTAGCGCGCAGACAGGATAACCGCTGGTTTTTAAGGGTAACTAAATGGATTCTTAGAGAAGGCAAGCGGGTTAGGGGGAGACAGAAGGGTAGGTGAGCAGACGAGATTAAGAAGTTTGCTGGTATAAATTGGCAGCAGCAAGCACGGGACCGAGTTGACTGGCGGAACATGGGAGAGGCTTTGTCCTGCAGTGTACGCAGTCAGGCTGATGATGATGATGATGATGATGATGATGATAATGATGACTATTTGCCAGAACAATATTTGTCAAAACGCCAATCTACCACGACACCTACCACCGTACGGAGTTGACGTCGCTAAGCGTCCTAAGCAGTGGCCACACCCCATGAGTCACACCCCGAAAAAATTGCGCACAATACTGTTTCAAGAGCCTCCATGGCATGAGCATAAGCTTTTATTCATGCCGTGTTTCGCAAGTGGCCCACTTGACACACACTCTAAAACGAACGAAGTGTTCGACACCCTGTCGCTGGACTAATGTATGCCGATTGCTATCGTTGATATCTCTCCATTCTTTCCCCCTTTCTCCCCATACCATGCTTCCGCCCCAGCCCAGGAAGTCGTAACCATACAAAGAAGAGTTCATCTTGTGAGTGCCCACGACGCAAGCTGCCGCTTGTGTCTGATACCCGGCTGCGAATGCCTCTACAAACGTTTCCTCTTCAGCAGCCATGAAAGATATCACTGAGCTCGTAGGCCCGAGATGTGGTCAGGAATTTGCTCTCCTTCCGGTTCGGGGACTTCCGACGGCCAAGAATGAAAAAGCTTGCTTTTGTATTTGTCATACTTGCTTTATCCATAACCATTTCATTCTCCAAGCGTACCAGAAGTTTCAGAGACTGCCGCATTTGCAAGGCCCTTCGACGGCCCTTGGCGGAAGAATAATTTCCGCCAACAACCATAGCCTGCTGAGACGCAGATTGAAGATAACCAGAAATATCTTAAGAGGTAACGTTATCCGCTTCAAGGATTCTGTAGAAAGAAATAGCAATAGGGACAGTAAGTTGCATGGCCGTTTATGCATTCACCTGTTCACCTGTAGGCACTCGAAAGCCAATCTTTTTGCCTTTTTCTGATAAGTGGTGCGTATTCATTTCTTCCGCCCTCCATCTTACTAAATACTTCCAGCATCAAACATTGTTTCGCCCTGCCTTTAGGAATATAGGCATTGGAAGCTTTTTGGTATCTGCGCCTGCCGTAGGTTTCTGTGCCTCCGAGATCGTCTCCCCTTCGAACAAGTGACTATGTCATATGATAACGTAAACAGGCTGCGTCAGATTGTGCAACGTCATAACGACGTCATACGGTGACGACATCACCTTTTTTACCGCATTACTTGTGTTGTCTCAGCTCGATAGAAAAAAGCAATCGAAAAGGGGGGTCTAGGAAAGACACATACAAAAAAAAAGATAAATCAAGTACACGAACGACACAACTGGCACAGAGACTGTGGGGCTGGTGGTAATTTTCGATAAAAGCTTGAAGGCAGCTCACTTTTCTGAGAATTCATATCAGTGCATCAGCACTTCTTTTTCTCGCCAGCCAAAAATAAAACCCTTTCGTTGCCTCTCCACAGATCACTGAACCAATAAAAGATAAGCGAAGTGTTTTGTTTACGATTTAGTTGTCTTTCGCGCACTCTTTCTGGTGAGTCGAGTCAGGGAGACATGTGGGTGCAAGAGACCATAAAATAAAGTAATGTAAATATTTCATAAAAAGTAAGACGCATCAGTGCAACGAACAAAGGAAGAGCCAGAGGAGAGATTTCCTCAAGCATTGGGGCAGGTCAAAGTTTTCGGGGCACTCCGGAGGAGTCACATAAGCTTGTGGTGTTCAACCCGGGGCTGTCATGGTGCATTTCCTATATGCACATAAAAAAGTAGTGAAACCTTCATTTTTAGAAGTTGCTTCGAGGTGAACGCCAGTGTATGTCTGCTGATGCAGCATTTTGTATATTTCTGCAGCGTTACCTCGTTTTGTTTAGATACGGCATCGTGTTTACGACATAGTATAATTTACCGCTACGCTACGAAAATGCGGGTGCTCGTAGAAGTGTAGCTTTTACGTATCTAAAGGTTCGAGATTGGGGTTATTTATTCGTATTGAGAGAATTTTGAGAAGTGGTTTGCGCGATTTAAAGAATAACGGCGAACGATCCGATAATGTCGTTCTGGAACTCAGGCGAAAGATTATGCAGATGGCTTTGCATAAAGCGATAACACATGCGCTTAGAAAGGCATATCCCACGTGCAACCATAAATAAGGCTTCGAGCTGAATCCTGTCTATCGCGATGCACTTCGGGCGAACTGCCAGCGTCTGCGTTTTGGAGAGATTCATGCGAGCGAACTCTCGCCCATACTCCCTTGCCCAGGCACACAAAGATGCATTAGGCCTCGTGTGATACAGAAAAGGAGCTTTCAGTGAAACGGATAATACTACGCTTCCTGTTTCTCGCGTGTGTTTTTGAGCATGCGTTGTGGTCCATGCACAGCAGGCAGGGGTGAGAATGTGACTGGACGTATCATTTTCCCGCTTTAAAGCTAGTCGGTGGGGATAGAAGGAGACTTAGATCAGCACTGCATCACATGTCCCAAATTTGCCTTTACAAATCCAAAAATAATAACACATCACGTGGGCTGCATGTAACTGTTAACACCGTCTTAAAAGACATCACGATATCTCGTTGAATGACATGCGTATACCACTGTATTGTCCTTTGTATTCACTTCGGGTCATTTTCCTTGAAAAGCCATGATTATAAATGCATACCACAAGACACCATAATCGCAGAAGGCATCATAATAAATAACCTCGTTAGCAGGGCCATGTTTGTTTTTATTCTTGATGAAATAGTTAGATCACTGATCAGCTCTTGCAACTGATTTACACTGATCCTGTCATTTTAATCACCATTCAAGGCGTTAAAAAGCCTTAAGCACAAGGTGTGTGGGTGAAGTTGAAGCCGCTGTGACATGTCGTTGCTTTGTGTTAATCAATAAATCTGCTGCGAGTTTGGTTATTGAGCATAATTCTGTGTTACAAGATGCAGCATTTCCTTATTTCTATGCTAGGTATAAGTTCTGCCTAAATCATATCTTCACTTCAGTTCGACAGCGCTCTTCAATATAGTCAGCTCTCATTTGTTCGCGGTGCGCGAACGAAAGACGTTCTTCGAGACATTGCCACATGCATCCATAGGGAATTCATGTGGAACCTATTTACTCGCTATCTGCCACAGACAAGTTTTAGTTGTTAGCCAAGAGACAAGGGGAACAGAACCTTTCTTTCGGATAGGATAGAAACACTGATAATGCGCAAATGGTAGAAGAAAAAGGCATTTTCAACAACTACTTCCACCGGGTGTTGAACAAACAAAGGACTAAAAGTTTTTTTTTGAATTGCCAGACGTCCTTCAAGCCACTCCCCGCCACCATTCTTTATTACTCTATGGCGTTAGACCGATAGCCTCACGCGACTCGGGAGAATCGAATGCAACTCGACCCCGGGTCACACCGACTTACGTAGACGTCCCTAGCACCATTCGAGACTTTGCCCATGTCTGTGAGTTTATCTCTAGTAAGCATAAGAGGAAAGCGCATAACATGGCTCGACTGTCATTCGTTCTGTACTGTTGCTTTCGCGATTCCGTTAAGTACCGTACATCCTGCTATTCCGTTTTTTTTTTTAGGGTGACGTGCTCTGCAGATCTCGTCACGCTGCAACTAGGGGATCGTCGGCGGGGATTGAAGTGGAGCTGGCGCTTTTATGCGCTGCTCTGATCTCCTATTGCGGTTCGCTGTAAGATATGCCCCCGGCGTTAGTAGTTGTGGGTCAATAGCACATACAGCGTGGATCGCTAGAGTCGTGGTAAGTTCCTTGGGACGCAGTTACGTTCCTGTATCAATCTCCCAACAGAGCAGCAGGAAAGTGACATCGCCGTTGTTCCTGCATTGGGTTGCTTGTGTGTGTGTGTGTGTGTGTGTTTTGTTTTGATTGCTTAATTTGTGGGGTTTAATGTCCCAAAACCACCATATGATTATGAGAGACGCCGTAGTGGAGGACTCCGGAAATTTCGACCACCTGGGGTTCTTTAACGTGCGCCCAAATCTGAGCACACGGGCCTACAACATTTACGCCTCCATCGGAAATGCAGCCGCCGCAGCCGGGATTTGAACCCGCGACCTGCGGGTCAGCAGCCGAGTACCTTAGCCACTAGACCACCGCGGTGGGGCATGTGTGTGTGTGTGTGTGTGTGTGTGTGTGTGTGTGTGTGTGTGTGCGCATCAGTGCGTGTTGTGACAGCTCACGCTTTGATATAAGCAATACGGCAATGAGTATTATGGGCGTGCGTGAGAATGTATGCAGCCACGAGCGAAAGGAAGCGAAAAAGGAACCATCCAAGTGAGGGAATTCGACCCGCTGACTAGGTGGAAGGGAAACATAAATTCACTAGCAACATTGACCAGCGATCTAGATGTTGTTAGCTGTAGCATAGACGCAGCGTCCAATGCCTGGCGGCGCTGGCATCAGCCGAAGCTTGTTGAGGCCACGTGGCGGGATGTTCCAGTAAAACGTGCTGACGGTTGTACATCTTTGATATTGGTATAGGCGCTGCTTGATCAGTTACCTTTCTCAGCTATATGCCCCGCCGTGGTGGTCTAGTGGCTAAGGTACTCGGCTGCTGACCCGCAGGTCGCGGGTTCGAATCCCGGCTGCGGCGGCAGCACCTCCGATGGAGGTGGAAATGTTGTAGGCCCGTGTGCTCAGATTTGGGTGCTCGTTAAAGAACCCCAAGTGGTCGAAATTTCCGGAGCCCTCCACTACGGCGTCTGTCATAATCGTATGGTGGTTTTGGGACGTTAAACCCCACAAATCAATCAATCATCATTTCTCAGCTATGTTAGCAAATTTGCCACGTAGAAAGGGAACATTACACACTCCTGTTCATTTTAAATAGTGACACGCAGTGTACTGCAGCAAATGCAACCATAGATCTTGATCTGATTATACTTTACTAAAACGTATATCGTTAATATTGGTAGGCACTGCTCGGCCAGCTTACCTTTCTCAGTACGTTGCCAAAGGCACCACTTAACAAGACCACATTGGAAACGCATCATAGGAAATTGAGTTTTGATTCCTGGTCTATTCCCAAGACTTGAATTTGTGGTGCACGCGTATGGTGCAACTCATTCAGAAAAGTAACCTTAATCATGCTGAAGCCTACAATAGCTCGGTCAGTTATCATTTGAATTGCGTTTAGGCAAACAAACCACATTTGAACATAGTTTGCCTCGCAATATTTTCCTCACAGGGAGCTCTACAGAGCAGACACACGTGATGCGAGTGGGAAACGAAGGGCTTGCCTTTTAAATTGCTGATTGCTACATAGGCTGACCACGAAACTAAATTTTTATGCACGAAATAATGGTAAAGCAGCCGCAGGCAGAATAATACCACGCCTTTTCCATCTACTGAGTAGCAAAAGGAAAATTAGGAGCAGGCACGCTAGAGTAAAAAAAAAACAACAACAAAACTTTGTGTGCTTTCTTTGCGAAGTTTTCATCCCACAAACCGCACGCGCTGTAGCAATGTTGAGTGGGCGGACAACGCTGATCCCAGTGCAAGCAAACAGCGTGCCAGTAACGTCAATTCCACGAGCTCGTTTCCCGAAGTCCTCGGCAAACAAGCAGTGTGTACTCCGGTATTTCGTTTGTATACGAATAAACGACACGCCCTGCCACAAAACGTTAACGTCAGATGAACAAAACCCAACGCAAGATCTGATAGGAAACTTTTGATGTCCCTCTACTCCTCTTCGAAGCCGAAAACAAAACAGACTTTGTTTTGAGCAAACAACCTTTTGATCTAGTCGCAATAGGCTTGTTTGTGGTTTGGCCACCACTGCAAGTACATAGCTTGTGACCGAGCGTGTGATGGTTTTCCGTGACGGTAATACGGTAAAAAGATTACTAATCATGCACCGAGTGGGGCATAAAGCTGAGCGTGTTGTTCACAGTCGTTTCGCGGCTATGCATAAAACACAGGCAAATGCCAGAGTGCTATGCCGCGCGTCTGTTTAAAACCCTATTCGCGGTTTCGTGAGAGCCGTAGCTTCACCTGTTGTTTACTCAGCCAAATGGTTGCTGCTACAGTCTTTGCATTAGGATGGCAGGTAGATCAATATTTAGGACTAACAAATTAATGGTAATTGGTGGTGAAAAAGGGGTACACATTGCGGGTTTTTGTGCATCGGGAAACTAACAGCCTTCTAGCAGAAAAACTGAATTTCCTGCCTCTTTAAAGAAGCCCGCATTTGAGATTGAATCGTCATTGAACTTGTGACAAACTGCCCCACCATGCTGGTCTAGTGGCTAAGAAACTCGGCTGCGTACCCACGTGTCGCCGTATCGAATCCCGGTTGCGCTGGCTGCATTTTCTGTGGAGGTGGAAATGCTGTAGGCGTGTTTGCTCAAATTTGGGTGCACGTTAAAACAGCCCAGGTGGTTGAAATTTCTAGAGTCCTCCACTACGGCGTCTCTCATAACCATATGGTGCTTTTCAGACGTCAAAACCCACATATCAATCAATCAATCAATCAATCAATCAATCTATCTATCTATCTATCTATCTATCTATCTATCTATCTATCTATCTATCTATCTATCTATCTATCTATCTATCTATCTATCAATCAATAAACTATCAACTAACTTATGGACTAGCTTACCCCCTGCGCATCTTGCCCCTGATGCAGCTACGACAGGTAAGCCAAAAGTGCTTGATGGAAAAGGAGGGACAGAGACAAGCCAGCGAGGCAGGCAAGTGTTCTGACGTCATTGAAACACCAGATGTCCCGCCCTTGTTGCCTTGTGATTATTCAATTTGCTGCTAAATTGAAGGTCACGGGATCGAATGCCAGCTGCGGTGGCCCTAATTGCATGTAGGTAAAATGTTGCACACCCACGGGCTGCGCGTCATGCGCAGGCTGAAAAATTCAGGTGGTCTAAATTGCCGACTCACTCCACCACAGTATCTCCCATAATCATATCGTTGGTTTGAGACTTAACTTCTTAAACACTAAGTGAAAGAAAAGTAAGTAAAGAAACATCCTGAAGTATATAAAATTATACCCATACAGCGTCAAATCGAGCACTACGGTAGATATGTTCAAAAAAAGTTTTTTTTGCACCACTTGATTACGAACAATTGTTCATTTTACTTTTTGACAGGTTCCACGGCGAAAGTTAACAGTCGCAGAATGACATGTTCGTGGCAATGGCATTCAACAATGGAGAGATTCAGGTGGTGTTGTGAGAAATTCTCGCGAACATTGAACTAGCAAAGGCACATTTTGCGGAAAAAATGAGAAAACAACTGTCACATTGACACATTGTAAAGCTTTTTATCGGAGTGAGAGCCAGTCATCTCAATTGGGTCTGCTTTCAGTCAGGCTTCTGGTGATAGCAAAAATGAAGCCTGTTCCCCTGCAACTGATCCTACTCAATGCAAACGTTCACAAAGATAGGCACCACAATACGTTAATACCAGCTCTATAATTATGAACTCATTAATACTCTTCATGGACCATAACATAAATAAATTCGGCAGCTTAACAGACTCAGTCAAGCTCTTCGATTGAAAAGACCCCCCTCGAGTGCGAAAAAAGTCATATAAACAAAATCACACCAGTTTGTTTTTTTTACTGCTTCAACTCGGATTGAGACAATATTGTAAATTGCGGAAGTAAATAAAGCAACAAAATTTCTTCAACTTGATTATTACGCTGTCTTCCTATTTTTTAACACGAATGTGCAGTAATTTAGCAAGTGCTGCTTCGCACAGAGTCGCTCGCCCTGGTGGTCTAGTGGCTACGGCACTCGGCTGCAGACCCATCGGTCCCGGAATGAAATCCCGGCCACTGTTGCTGCAATATCGATGGAAGTGAAAGTTCTTAAGGCCCGTGGCTTTAGATTTAGGTGCTCGTTAAACAACCCCAGGTTGTCGACACCTCTGAAGCCGTTAACTACGGCATCTTTCATAGTTACCTAGTGGTTTTGGAAAGTTGACCCCCCCCCAAATTATTAATATTAACACAGCGTTTTTGCGCTTTAGGCTGGTCAGTTAAAAAAAAACATCGTTGTTCTGCGGCTTACTTCAAGGTGCTCGTACTTCACCCAGAGAGACATGAAATTATCACTGAAATTGCTTTTACTGAGTCACGTGTGACGCTATAGAATACGTGCTGGAAGCAAGGAGTAATCGCATGAGTGTCTTCCTGAATAGGGATCGTGAAGTCTAGGTGAAGTTTCTTTCTTTACGTGTAACGGAACCGGCAGATCGACGTGTTACGGAAGTGAAGCGTGACATGCATTTGGCTGATTTTCGTGGACGTCGTTTCGAAATGGGACAGGCGTGGCACCACTTCTCGCCTCTGCTATCCACGCAAGTGCGGAGCTTGCTCCGTTTCATAAACATCTGCCGACTGTCATTCGTGAAGACCGTAAGAAACGCGATGTCGAGAGACTGCTCGATGCGGTGGCACTGGTTTGACACACACGTGACCTGCCATCAGCTTGAGTGACAGCCATACGAGGAAGTTAGACGACGCAGTTGATTATGCATATTAGGTACGTAGCACAACTAGTTATTTTTTTTAAACAGCGCAGTTGTTCAAGTCGAGCGTTAGCCCATGCAGAGCAAAGAGAAAACTACCACCACCATGAAAAACACGTGCTTTTTCGTCGTCATTTTCCTTTTGGTCCTCTTCATCTTCTGCCTCAGTCCCATCGTCCGGTGCACTCGTTACGGGCGCTGGTATGTTTACCAGAGATAAGGTGCAATAAGTTTGATGGGGGAGAGAGTGAGTATACAGAGAAAGAAAGAGATAGAAACATTGATTAAGAAATATGTAGAGAGAACGAAAGCAAAAGACACAGAAAAACTGACAGATTGGTGTAACAGGAACAGACGTTAGAATTGGTACAGAAGGTTGAGTGCAAAAGAGGTTACAAAAAAACGTAGAAGCAATTAGAAAGAAAGAAAGAAAGAAATAGTAAATGACAAATAGGGAGAGAGAAAGATAAAAAGGAAAAGAGCGAGAAAAAGAAAAAAATATAGAGAGAAAAAGAGCGAAATTAATGTAACAGACAACAAAGATCAGAAAAAGCAGAGATAACGATAGAGAAAGAAGAAGAGGAAGATGAAGAAAGATAAGAGGGAAAACAAACAAGGCTGGCCACAAGGTTCCGTGCTTTTTTCGGCCAAATTGTACCAACGGGTGCACGCAAGTGTGGTTGTTGTCGAAAAAAGGAGTGTTGCGGGTATAATGTGCATATTTTGAGTCCTCACAAGGGGCGGCAATGGCAACACATTATAGTATCCAGAAGACAAGTAATTATCAGTTAAAATCAGGGCAATTCGTCATCCAGGTATTGTACAAAACATCTGTACTTATTTGTTTTTGTCATTCTGCTTTCTCTGGAGCTGCGGACACGTTTTCAGCGAATCCGAAAGTTTTCCACGCTACCGGAACGTGCACGCTTGTCCAACTCGTGACACGAGTCACGCGAATGGGGTGTACTCGATCGCAAGTGTCGCACATTTTGACAACATGACGCTACAACTGACCGATGACGCATGGCATACAGTACCTGTGCTATTAACCTTATGTCCGTAAAGCGCTCTCGAAAGGGCCTTTCATGGACTGACCGTTAGACATCCGCCCAAATTGTCATCTACGTGAGCCTGAGTCGACCAACGGACGTGGGTCAGCTGCGGCGTGTGTGTGTAGCGGATCCGTTATTGCGCTGTCACACTTTATTTTTCAGCCCTTATAATTAGTAGTGTGCGTGCGCAGACCTAAAGCACAAACACCAACAACACCTGTAACGCGAAGCCTAGTCACGTGGTAATGCAGGCTACTTCAATTAGACGCGCCACACGTGAGTTGTCGCCACTGGTGGCATATGACATGGCATGACGCACGTCATAAGCCTTCGAATGAGACAGACAACAGATTTGACAAACCACTAACGAGCCTACAAGGTCTACAGGCTTCGCTCATGGTCCGTCGTTGGCGTTGGCGTTTCTGTTTACGGACGTGTACACCGTTTTCCGTGCGTCGCAAACACGGCACGCATACGGCCACGGTCTAGCGGCTCAGGTCGCGTGGTACGCTTGCAGAAGTGTTGGAGTCGATCGTTCTGACGACGCGTGTCAGCAAGCGTGGGAGTCGCGGTGCCTAATGGGATTTGTGTCCGAGTATTTCGCGATCTGCTTCGTCGCCCGTGTGCAGCGTTGCCTGACCATTGGCGGCACCTTTTGTGTACATAAGCGTGAACGTCTGGTGGTCACGTGCACAATATGTACTTTGATGGCTGAGTTGTCTCGTTTTGTTTGCTCTGACTTCTGGTTTTGTTTGTCCGGTACTTGTGGAAGGTATGCCCATTATTATTATTATTATTATTATTATTATTATTATTATTATTATTATTATTATTATTATTATTATTATTATTATTATTATTATTTCGGGAGGGGTCTCGGGAGGCCTTTACATCTCATCGTATGATTTAGAGGGATGCCAAAACCCGAACATGAATAGGATGGCTGCCGTATAGTGAAGGGCTCAAGCAATTTTGACCAGCTGGTGTTTCTTAACATGCACTGAGATCGCACAGCACACAGGTCTCTATCATTTCACCTCCATCAAAAAGCGACCGCCGTGGTCCTACTCGAACCCACGACCTCTGGTTCAGCAGCAGAGCACCCTAACCGCTACACCGCCCTGGTGACCCTCCTCTATGTATTCTACTCCAAGAAGAGGGTCACTGGTTGTGACTCTCTGGGAAAATTCCAAATATATTTTTCAGATTCCTGCAAGTTAAGAGACTGGTAAAAAAAAGTAAAATTTACTGCAGCCCGTTCGTAGCAAGAACCTGCAGGAAAATTCATAGTGGCTTTTTAAAACGTCAACTTGTGAGTTGCCGAAAAACTTCTCCGGGTTTGTAGA
Organism: Rhipicephalus annulatus; assembly: GCA_013436015.1. Taxonomy (NCBI): domain Eukaryota; kingdom Metazoa; phylum Arthropoda; class Arachnida; order Ixodida; family Ixodidae; genus Rhipicephalus; species Rhipicephalus annulatus. The sequence goes on along the minus strand of WOVY01006276.1, from coordinate 91,109 downwards.
TCATTTCCGAGATCTAGGCGGTCACTCGAAAGATCGAGCTAACGAGAACAACTCATCGTTGGCAGGCCATTTGGTACCCGCTGAGCATAGCACAACGCTTCTAGAGAGGACAGAAAGCTACCAAAATCCCGCATACGCACAGCTCCGTATGTGTGCTTATTGCAGCTCTCTGTCTTCTCTAGGCAAGCTGTTCCAAGCTAAGAATAACCAGTATGTAAAGCGGCTGCTCCAGGAGCATGTTGGTTCCGGGTTATACCCTTAGACAAGAACGAGCTTTTCGGCAGCTGAGAAGCTTTCGTTTTGAAAAATCTAAACGCGGCGTCATACAATAAAAAGGCAATTATGAATTTTTGTTTCTTGTACCTTTCGCTACCTTGTGAAATTCAGTGGCACACCTTTGCAGTATTTTGTGTCCACGCACTTGAACTTTTCGATCAGTGCACTTTCAAGATCTCAATATTTTCATCAATAGTTCAATAAAGATAGCAGCTGCCCAGGAAAGGTGTAGTGCCCAGGTTTAATTGCCCAACCTGGAGGTCACCCCCCTGTTCTTTAGAGCACGCAGCGCTCTTCTCTAAGTATACTTCTCTTAGTGGAGAGCCCCTCTACGGAAAGGATCAATGAGATAGCCCGATTCGTGGGGGAAGTACTCACCGGCCAACTCTCGCAGACAACATGCCGCCATGGCCATCATATCAGCGTACAAAAGTACAAATTACATTGCAGCTGGATACGCTTCGCACTGAGTCAAGTCTGTTTTCTTCACGCAAATTTTCGTTTCATTCATACTTTGTACAAGCGGCGTTGACACTGTGCTTTCCCCAGCAATCAGAAGGGCTTGCGGGGGGGGGGAGGGGACTGCTGGTAAGACATTGCGAACATAGAACTGTGCCTTGGACCAAGACCGAGAAAAGAATTGAGCAGGGCCAGCTCAGTCCTGTTCACTTTTGTTTCGTGGTATGTTCGAAGGCTTTGTTTATGTTCAATAGATGAAATGCCTGCGCCCTTCTCACTGTGATTTGACAATAAGACAGCTTATTTAGCAGGTTATAACATGATGTCATTCGTCTCTTTTTTTCTCGTGAATTTTTCACTACTGGTTTCACCGTAGGCGTATCAGCCGGGGGGGGGGGGGATTGGGGCACGAGCACCCCTACTCAGAAAAGCCCTACTTTGGACAGTGGTCACTCTTGGCTACACGCTAGGGAAATCAGCAAGTAGGGGATAGTTTTCTATCACAACAGTAATATCTCAATTATGTTTTTGTGGTAGAATTACATTGTTACGAGACTATGTTACAAGATTGTGAAATTTTGGTAACATTGCCGCTGTGAGAAATTTTCTTGTAGGCTGATATATATTGTGAGGCAGTAGCAGCGTATATATATATATATATATATATATATATATATATTGTTACACAAGGTAAGGTAACTTAATGGGGGATTTTTAATAGGCCCTGAGTCTGCGATCACCGTATATTGATGATGATCTAAACCGCCATGGCTCGTACCCACTCAGGGGAATCGCAGTGGAGGCGAAGTCGTCTTCCTTCTCTATTCGCCTATTCGCGCTTCCCTTGTTTTTCCTGGTAGTGATACCCCGTATCATTATATATATATATATATATATATATATATATATATATATATATATGCAGGCTGACGAGTTAGGTAGGTTAGAGTTGGTACGCCACTGGGTTTCATATATAAAGCGCCTTTGCAATTTCATCTGACAGTCGCATGCGGAGGCGATATAGAGGACTTTTCCGAGTGCCACGGCCACTAATTGCCCTTTGATTGAAGTGAAGGTCCCATTTTCCGCATTGACAAAGCACCGATGCTTGGGGGCTGTACGCAGTATTTCTCACATAAGACTTAGCTCCTCAGGTAGAGAGTAGCTGCTTGAATTCACATGTTCTGTTTTATTTGTACGAGCCTATGAAGTTGGCGATCCGGGTGCGCCTCAGTTCGGGCAGTTTCCGATGCGAACAAAACGCTTGGGCGCTGCGTTCGCATAACACTTTGAGCGTTAGTGTCTATGTGTTGGGCGGGCAGTATGACAGTGAGATAGGTGGGGGGGTTACTGCTGGCGATCATTCGAAATCCACCCTCTCCCCAACAGCGTCATTGTGTTGGGATCAGGGCACGAAGGCACTGGGATACTCTGTTGCATTGTGACAGGAGGGGGGGGGGAGGGTGGCTATGTTGTGGCTTCGGGGAGCAGGGATGGAGAGAGCCCCTTCTTTCTCTTCCTCCTACCGACGCCTATGGCAGGCTTATCGTAGTGCAGCGCGGGATCGAAGCGGACGCCGAACATTTCCTACTCCTTGTTGGAAACGCTATCTAGCGGACAACGTCCGATCGTGTCTCTAAAGGACGGAGTGCACACACGCACCCATAGGTTATTGTTCATACGAGGATTGCATGTATGGCTCCTGTGACTTAATCAGCGTTTACCGAGCTCACCTACTAAAGCGGAAACGCTGCAGGCTATTGGCTTGTTGACTATGTTACAGCAGAAACTGAAAGTACCTCCCCCCCCCAAAAAAAAAACAGGAATTATATTCAGTTCAAATACTTGCTTACAAGTGATGCTGCCTTTTTCGAAGAAACCCTTTGACAGGATTTTCACGAGTTTTCACAGGGAAGGACTGTTTTCTGTGCCCCTTTGTTATTTCTTCGCTGAAATACTTAGAATACAGGAACCAGCAATAAAATTACTGAGGGCTGAGCCATTAGTTGGTATTCATGTTTAAGGAACATGGCGAGCAAAAAAAAAGTACGCAAGCAAGATGTCAGGACAATGATGTCCTGACTTCTCTGTTTTGGTCCGAGTTTGCACCTCTGTCTTTTAAACATGAAGCTTTGGTACATTGTGCGCACGATACCATACCTAAATATGAGCGTTTCCGGTATGATGTTATTAAAACAAAAAAAACATGCTTGAACGAATCGTTCGCTTGCTATTCTAACTCGTTTTTTTTTTGAGCTCAGAATATATGCGAGGACAATGTACTAAAATTGAACGCTCTTGTACTTCACGTATCTTTGTGTATGTGCTGCTATCACACTTTGCGCACTAAAAACTGCCGCCTAGCTCCTCCGGCCTGACAGTTCAGCTCCAAGCCAGAGGTATATACAGTGGGTGGCCACCAGGCTCAGCTTGGCGGATCACTCCTCTTCATGAAGTCCAATGGGAATAAAATTGTGATCTGTCTCTCTCGCTTCTCATACCTTTCCTGCCCTCACTCTATTATCAATAGAAGAGCATAAAACCGTAATGTTATAACCTGATGTTTCTCTATATTTTGGTTCTTCCTATTCGCTCCTTCCTGAGTGCATGTGAACCAAGTTTATAAGACCAAGCTGAGGACTATCTCAGAACGTAACGTAGTAACTTGTTTTTTTTTTCATACTCATGTTGCCTTTTCTTAGCGTCTTACCTGAGCATGTTCGTTGACAGTGTGCCTTGCTTCCCGCGCTCACCTTCCCGGCAAAAAGTGAATCGTTACAAACGTGCTCAAGAGTTTGTACAAGAGTTGTACAAGAGTTGTACACGCTCAAGAGTTTGAGCGTGTACAACTTTCTGCTAGCAATCTTGTAGACGCAAGAGCCTCATGAGGGTAATTTTGCGTTGTGAAAGGCTCCTGGGCTGCTGACTCATAAAAAAACAGCTAATGAGTTAATCATTTAAGTGATTTAAGCTCACCGTATTGAACTTCTGATTGTCGTTCTGCCTATTTCAACAATTGAAAAGCACATGATGGCACTGTATACTGAACTGCACTTGGAACTGCCTAGTGGAGTTGCTCGTGCTCCTCGTCCTTTGCGCGCATTGTTTTACAGCTCGTGAAAAAAAAAAACAAGTCCGCTGTATCTTCTTCTGAACCCAAAATTTGTACCATGTCTCTGTCAATTTTTCGTTTTTTTTCACTCACTCACTCACTCACTGATATTTGTGACGAAAACACAACGCGAGTCACTTCACTACGCAAAGGAACACCATAAATAAATTATCATATTATTGCCGGTACACATAACGTCTACGCCTCAAAGCATCATCGTCGACAGTGCGTACCCCGCCGCCTTCTGCTTCGTGCTCAAAAATCCAAGCACAACATTTAAAACTGTCATGCTCTCGAAAACCCTCTTTCAGTTTCAAAATTTATTAAAAGAGGGGCCTCCGAACAAAGTACCTTGCTTGATGATAGGACCCGTGCGAGAATGTCACTGAACGTAAAAATTGAAGCGCAGACGTATTTAAGAATAAAATGAAGACAAAAAAAGTATGAACAAAATCGTGTTGTGTCATCTCAATCGCGCACTTTTCATCGCACCCTTATGTTTCTAGATTACCTCTTTTCTTTTTTCTTTATCGCCTGAGAGTTGTTCTCCCGCACTGCCATACAGTTCCCCTTTGCGTACCGTGCTTTATTAAGCATGCACGAAACATAGTGTTTGTCTCTCTACGTAGACACGAACCAGAACTATAAATAAAAAGAAGGAAATAGAAGATCCCGAAAGAACCACCATTCTTGTCTGGGCGTCGCTCGTGCGTGTCGTTTTGCCGATTGCGAAATCGGAACTGGAAACAATCTTCGAAGCGGGGATGGCCTGTGCATTTGAAGCAGCGTGCCTCCGTGGTGCGGGCGGTTGTATCGAGCGCGATATATTCAAATTAGCCTCGGGAGAGAATATGCACGGTTCAACTCTGGGACTCGACTCAACCTCGCATGCAGCGAGCAACAACTTGCCTTTTTGCGGCGTTCGCTTCTGCTCGTTTCCACAAAGCTCGCATCGGTTCTTATCTTTGTACTGTGGCCAGAGCACACTATAGTTGGCTGTGCACGAAAAATCATACTTAAGAGTTCTCGTAAACTTTCGCGGGAATGTCAGTGACAACAATCTCGGTCGTGTAGCTCATGAAGGAAAGGGGGGTGGGGGGGCATTCATGCTGCTCCCCAAAAGGAGACATCATACTTACAGTCGGAAGAATCTCCTATATATTGAACATTTGCGCTCGACTGCAACGTAGAACGGGCTAGTAAGTCTCTGAAAGTTTCCATGTCTGGCAAGTGCGTACCAATCTTCGTGCTTTGTATGAATAGTACAGCTAAATGAGCTTAGTGTGGTTGAGACACAGATTGAATAAGGGCCGAATACGAAGTAGCTATGAAATGGAAATACGGCATTGAATGAAAGAACGGAAAAATCTTTTTTAGATGACATAACTGCCCATAGACTCTTATACTACTAGATGAGAATTTTGTTCTATTGCTTACAAAAACAATCTCTTTGAAGTCAACAACTGTGAGTTACCCCTTTTTGAAGGTGGAAATTGGAAGCTTCACAATCTTTGTCGTGTTTCGCAAAATACCACCTCTTCGTTTTTTTTTTCTTTTGCAGTGTGCTTGCCTAGAATTTTGTTTTCTCAGGTGGTACCAGAATCTATGCATCGTGTGACAGTCGCCGTCACATTTTTTTCCCTGAAAGAATACTCTCGCTTGACAGGAGTTTGATGACTAGGTTGAAGAGTGTGACTGAAATAAAGACTGTTGTAAATCGGACAGGAAGGAAAAGATTTGACCATTAGAAAGCCAAATAATGATTGCGTTTACACATTCGTGTGTAAAGCTTGATAATAGAAGAGGCGCTATAGAAAAATTAGTAACTGTTCTGTGATTCTTAAAGTCGTTGGTGCGACTCCTTTCTTCTTTGCTTGCATTAAAATGTTCTCTCACTCTCCCTCTCACACTCCAAGGAGAAAGAAAAAAAAATAAGTTGATGAAAGATAGGTGTAACCGAGGAATTCTCCTGTTTGGTACACTTTACGTTTGGAGAGAAAATAGAGCGTGAAAAAGTGAAAGAGAATAAGAAACTGAAGATGTGTGCACCCGCGAGGTTCGAAGCAAAACAGTTCGTCGATAAGCAAATAAACCGTAATATTAAACACTAGTTCTTCGGGTGAAGATCCCGGCCAATGAACGACAAATTCAAGTCTCAAAGATGAATCAACGCGTCTGGCGCACCTTTGCAACTTGGTGCTTATATTGAAGACACGTGAAGTAACTTTACGACAGCACCATAATGAATCAGCAAGAAGGAAAAGAAGGTCCGTGGCGAACTAGAATGAAAGGACGCTGCACACAAGTAGAGAACCGAACACAGTAAGCTACTCTCGTCGTGTCCGCACCGAAGTGTCTTTCAGTGAAGTGCGCCTCTGATGGACGTTGTTTGCAACAAGTACAGTGCTTTTCAAACGCTGGTCTCTTACTTCTTTTTTTGGGGACGGAAAGAAGGCTTCCTCAGGCCGGAAAGATGAGCTTCAGGCGTAGTGACTTCTGCCAGATTGCTCTAGCTGGTTGAAAGTCCTTACACTTGCTCGTGACTACCCACTCATTATTTAAAGTACAGAGATATCAATAACGCTAGCTGGCGAAACAAAACTACATTGTTCATTTGTACAGTGACATGTTCACCCTTAAAAATGTTTTTCGTAACAAGGTTTTGTATGATGGCAAAACAGCGCTGACAAAGGAATGATAAAGTGCATGGCATGGCACTGTGCGCGGTATTTTTTTTTTCGTGCCGCCATCTGTGGTGTTTTGCCAAAATGTTCGTGAGCCAACTAGCTCACCCAAGAGCTTTCGTGAATGATTTGTACAGTATTACGTGTGGACCTCGTTTGCCCCTTTGTGTTCCTGCAAGTGCAGTTGATCCGTTGCTTCTCCTCTACGAATGTAACTTGCGACACGAGGCTTAGTCACGTTTTCTAAGTGTGCTCTAAGCGTTTTTCTAAGATTATTTTGCGACATTTTTCCCGGTACCCTCGAAATGATTACAGTTACGATAAATCAATACTTTCACTTTCAGATTGTTGAGTTAACTAATTATGTAAACGTGAATGTCTGCTACAGACACATGTTGCTGACAATGCTCCTGTGAAGCGTCAAAGGGAAGAGAAGACGGAATATTTGTACTGGGTGAGAACTTCAAACCGTTACATGCTTTTTGGATGAGTGTAACAACTGTATACCTATAGTAGGTGTTTGTGAGGTCAGCAATAACTTTCACTTTAATATTTCAGTGTAGTTTACTAGCCAATCTAAGACATATAAATACCTTTCTGTGAATTGATGTTGTAGGCCTTTCTGCTGTACATTGCTTTGCAGCATCAGGGGTGGCGCTCGTAAGTTCACTTGGGACAGTACTAGCTCTAAATGCTTACCCTCTCTTTATTGATATTACCCACCCTCTGTGTAACAATTTTTGGCTTCTTAAGTGTGGTGTAAAAGAATAAATAAACAAATAAATAAATAAATAAATAAACAAAATGTAGTGAGGAAGATGAGTGCTACTCAAAAAGGCAGGGGGTATGACTCAGTCGGTGAAGAAGACGACATTTGGTTGGCTGGGTACTCAGACTGGTTCCGCCATTACCATTTAACGTGTCGTGACCGCTCTCCTGTTTTATAAAAGAGTGCCACTCTAAAACGCCCCATTATAAAATAAATAATAAACGACCAGTTAGAACCATTCACGGAATACAATTGTGCGATATGGTTAATATTGAGTTGGTTTCAACGACATTTATCTGTAAAACGAAAACAACACTAAATCGCCAATATGCAAAAATTATCGGCAGGAAGTACCCAACGACATGCTCATCACGTTTATTATTATAGACAAAAGCATATCACGCGAAATGACATAAAAACAATGGTGAAGTGTCATAAGAAGTGCCTACGTCTTCGAGCTCTGGAAATATCAAGTACCCTTAGAAAGCTTCATCCATCTATACTAGACCTTAAGTTTTGAACTGATGTACCAGATGATCGCGAAAAATTCCTGGAATTGTTTGCACAGCACTCCCTGTAAGCGAAGAGCCATGAAAGACATTCCTAAGAAGATATATCACCCAACCGACTGTTCTGTAGTTATATGCCGAAAAGGAGTGCTTATGAACTGGCAAATTTCACGCTCGCAATTGTCGTCCCCGCACGGTCTGAAAAATGATGTCAATAAGATGAAAACATGACGCCCCATCACTTCTGAGAAACGTCATTGCAGTTCGGGAGAAATACACAAAGAGTCAGGACGCAAGTAAGTAAGGGAACAGAGTGAGCGTATTGACAGCTCGATTCAACTAACAGGCTTAGTATCGACTCGATCGCTCAATGGCTTTGTGGAATGTTGAAAACAAGATAAAAAGAAGTGAAACCGACGAAGCAGGCTGTAGGGTGGACGTGCTAAATGGATAACTTGCTCACATAACGAGAAAGAAAAAACTGTGTAAAAGCCTCTGGTGGGGAACGAGAGGCTATAAAACGCCCACCTTGAAATGACGCGCCATTACCCCTCCGTCGTGTTGCATCGATTGCATATATGTAGTGCGAAATGAGCAGCGCCTTCCGTGTTACATTGTGCACAAGAACGCGAGTTAGACTGTAGTAATCAACTGCAATAGTTTAGCGTACCTGCAGATTATATAGCAGGCGATGTTAAGTATTCCCCGCAGTCCTCTGCATTCAGGAGAACATAGCAAAGTGCGACATGGAAAGACTGAATGATATGTGGTGAATACTGCACGTCCCGTGGTTAACACAAGAAAATGAACTCAAGTTTCAGCCAAGAAGGAAATAAGTAAAAAATGAATGATGAAACCGTTGAATAATAGGTGTCATCAATTGGCGTTTCTTGAGATAGGCTATACAGGAATACTATAAGCTGACACGATTCAGCGATTTTAGAATATCGTAATAACAACCTGAATAACATAAGTACTTAACGAGCGACCATAAAGTATTTTAGCTGGTGTAAATATATTCGACGATAAATATTCACGCAGTTTAAAACAGATCAATTTGCGCGGCTATTTCTCTCTTTGCCTAACGATTCAGTCGCAATGATTGGCGTTTTGAATCGGTAGCTGCCCTTCTTTGCAGTCCAAGCCCGTGCCCTTCTCTAGTTCTGATTTCCCGTGAAGTTAGATTACATTTAAGGTCACCTTGCCTGAATGCAGTGTCAATCATTATTGGGACGTTGGGAAAACGGTGTGTAGTGCTACAGCATATAAAGCCAGAGGAATCGGAACAGAAATCCGTTGACATGCAGTGATTTCAGGTTTAGTACGGTGGTAAGACATCGTTGCTCTTGTGTGTAACCCAAAGAAGAACTGTATATGGCGGAGTGTCTTTTGGCTGTCCCATAGTCGAGTGCCTCGTACGCTAAATCGTTAACAACTCTTACTAAACACGTTGCCATGCCTATGGGATGACCTTATGATATCCCGTAGTAGGGTGCCAAGTACTCTAAATCGTGAACCTAATTTGTCTAAAGACATATAAGAATGAGTGAACACTAATTATTCAAAACCTACAAGGGCGCACATATTTCCCCTAAAATATGTCGTATCGGTATCTCATGTGTCCTATAACTGACCAGGATAAAAAAAAGTAGTGAATCCCAGCCAGTTCACTAGTAAACCCCTTTCACCGTAACAATCTGGTATGACTCGTTCGTACCACTGCCGTATTATTATTGGCGTTAATTTTGGGGGAGTGGGTTCGTTTACAACGATGCAACTATTTGATAGCGATTGCCGCAACATTAAACAAAGATCAAAATATTTTATTTTGGGAGACGGTGATTGAGCAGCAATATTTTCTCCAGAAGCAAGGCAATTAAAAACGTTTAGTCTTCGCCAAACAATCAAATTATATAGCGGGTGAACTTCTAACTGAAGACCGTTTATAATTACTCTAGTGTTGCGTGAATCGTTGATCATTGAGTCAGAAAAAGTAACTATTTGCCATAACAAAATTTTTGTTTCGCATTGCCATGGCTTCCTTTTCGGTGCCAAAAATGATAGCATATAGCATTATTCAGAAAACTAAAAGCCACGTTCAAAGAAAACAAACGCCAAAGCACGGTAAGAACGTTTGAGGTGCATGCGGAACAGAAATAAAAGGAGGAGCAAACCTGAAAGAAACGGGCATGTGAAGGCATACGCTGTAGCGAAGTGTGCTCAAGTGGTGTAATAATATATCAATGTATAAAAGAAACAATAAGTAAATCTTTTGGAGCTATCGTAAAAACTGTGTTTCATATTCAGCCAAAAAAACAATGAAATCATCCATCCTAAAAAGTATATATATATATATATATATATATATATATATATATATATATATATATATATATATATATACATATGTATATATATATATATATATATATATTAGAAATTGGCTTGAGCGGACAAACGTGCGAATACTTTTATTGCTCCTACGTTTCGGCCGGGGTCCGGCCTTCGTCAGGGAATACATTGCAAACGTCAACGCGCTGCTTATATACATTGGGGGCCCCCAACACGTGTCTATTTAATATCAAATGTCACATATATGACAGGGGCACACATATCGACATGCGAAACAGCACGATGTGATAATGACAAGACTATATCACGAAAAGATAATATACGGTGAAGTCTGCGCAGCAAAAAAGGGCGTTTTTCACAGTCACGGAAAGGATCTACATAACAAGGGTGATTATGTACCACGAATGCATTTAACAATATTGCGTTAAAACAACTCGATGAACTAACAAGAAACATAGGTAAACAACCAGCAATAATGCTCTAAAAGAATTAGCAAAAAACAGGTGTAAAGCAACGAGAACAGCAATATAAAGAAAACATAGGTGAATTATGTGGCGATGGTGATTTAAAAAAGAAACTTAGGTAAAAGGGAGATACATGGCATTCATGAGAAAAAATATAACAGAATTGTATGTAACAGGCTGAAAACTGATGAAAGCGGCAGACATGTGATAGGAAATTTAGCCTTGTCCGTGACATAGTGATCCCGTTGCTGAACGTGCGCCCAGGAACGTGAGCTTTCCTGCACTTTCGTTAATGCCGAATGACAGTGCTTTAAATTTGTAGATGAGAAATGATTCGCGTGCTTCCCGTTCGTGGTGAGACTTAAAACCAGATTCTAATATGGTTGCTGTTAGGTTATCGAGTGAATGTCCTGTCGCATTCAGGTGCTTAGATAGGGGTAGGTTAGGAAAAGTTGTGACATGCGCCTTGTGGTTATTAAACCGCAGTCTCAATGGTGTTGCTGTCTGGCCTTAGTACTGAAGCTTACAGACTGAGCACTTAAGTAGGTACACACAGTTACTTGTATCGCAATCGTAATCACCATTATTTTCATTGTGAAATTTGACGCCGAACTGTGGGCTGAAATAGAGGTGGTCATGTGTACGCAAACCTTGCAACGTGGTTTGCCACAAGGGTGGCAACCTGAATAGGCATGATGAGTTACTACAGATGAAGTCGGCCTATTGTGCAAGTTTCTCGACCGGCGATAGACTACACGTGGCGATTCCGAAAATATGTTTTTGAGACGGTCGCTCTGCATAAGAATGTTGTGGTGCCTTCGTAGGATGTGGTTAACGTTTGGTGCTGATGCGGAATACGTTAATATGAGGTTTGTAGATGGTCGCTGTTGAGCAGGCTTGTTGGAGTGGAGGAGCACGCTCCTGTCCACTTCATTAGCACGTTTAATGGCATCGTCAATTATCTGAGGCGGGTACTTTTGTCTTCTTAGCGCATCACTGAGCTTGTCACAATTATCACTGAAGTCAGATTGTGCGGAGCACAACCTTTTAAAACGGAGCGCCTGGCTCCGTTATATATATATATATATATATATATATATATGTGACGTATGAAGTGATGGTTTGTAGAGGCAGAGGAAGAAGTGCAGAACAGAATAAGCATGGGGTATGCGCCAGGCCACGTCGCCCATTCACCATAGCGTCACACAAGTCGACAGGATGAAGACCTCGAAACCACTTCATCGCCCAGCCATCATCATCGAAGACCTCAGCGAGACGCAGTGACCGAACGCGGACCACCAAGACCACCAAGCATCATGACAGCAGCATCAGAAGACCTTGACATCCCTAAGTACACCGGATCAGCGGACGACGGACCCGTACAGGACTGGTTCAACCTGTTCGAGATCCATGCCACCGCTGCATCATGGTCGGAACGGGAGATGATCATAAACTTCACTGACTATATCGCAGGTGAGGCATTCAAGTTTTACCTCACCCACATCTTCGAGAACGATGAGTCTTGGAAAAAGATCAAAGAAGAAATGATCAGTCGTTTCAAGGAATACGATGAAGACCTGTCCATACTTCATCAGCGGAAAGCTTTTCAACTCGCCCATCAGAGTTACGCGAAGTCTTCCCGCAGTAAGCCTATTTTCCAAACGAGACCTCAGAGAAAATATACCACCATTGTACCATCATATGACTCTTCCGAAAAAACGTCACGCATTCGAACACCGGCTGGTAACTTGCACGTCGCAACAAACAAGGTAAAGCCTCCATATACCGAAAGGAATTTAGACCATTTCGGCAAAAGACTAAACCTAAAGCCGGCTTTCCCAAGAACAATGAAATCAGCATTTTCAACGTGTTCACTGCACCACAACACTTCACATTTTACTGAACCACCCGAATTCCTTGATGCTTCGTGTCACACACAAGGCCCAGACGGTTTCGAGCGTGCGGCAGAATTCACGCGTGACGAGCTAGTGAATCCTCACAATATCAGCCCCTACCCTGACGTTCCCGACCAGGGTCGTTCGACAGATATTGTCAGCCTAACTACGCTGCAAAAAGAAAACATACGCCATCAGAACCACCTGAAGCCATGTCTGTTGTGCTCTCATCGTCAAGTGACAACACACATGTGAGTCAAAGCACTGCAGGAATTTCGAATCCACCAACGCCGGCGCATTGTCAACTGGCAGAAGCATTTACAATCAAGGATGACTCACAACCATCTTGGGAGCTTTCTCATCATCCTGTCACGCTGCTTTCATCGCAAGACCAGCCCGGCAGTACAGTATCGACAACCGACAATCTACTGATCACATCACCATCTAAAGAAAAGCAGACTCATGTTCCTGAAAGATGCCCATCTGGCGAACTTTCACAACAAAACGAGCAACTTCAACAAAACCAACTCCACGAACTCCAGGAACTGCAACGGCTACTCAAACAAGAACAACGATCAAGTGCCACCTCCTCACGAGTACACTTGTGGCTGGAAGGTCATCAGAGACAACATCAATTAAAGAAGCAAAGACAAAGTCGATGCCTAAGCCATCTTCACAGAAAGCAACGTCGACAAAATTTTCTGCACCAGTTCTCAAGGCCGTGTCTCCGATCCAACAAACGGAGAGAACGCCACAGAAAGTTACGAAAGAGACATGAAGCTACCACGTATACAACGAAGAAAAGACATCGTCTCATCAGCCTTGGTTGTCATGCACGCCGACTAGAAGCAAAGCGTCTGTTGCCACGACAGCGTTGGATCCGATGCCAAAGACATCCGTCAAATCAATGCTACACAGATTTCAAGCCTTGTTCGTTCTTCACAAGACCTCATGTCATGTCATCATCAGAGCAGATGTGCAGGGCGGGGTTATGCTATCCTGGGCGCAACACCCAGCCTCGTCCACCAGAGCTACCCTAGATTTGACCGGACAGCTGCCCTCTGCTGTGAATGTGAAGCTTTTGTGCGAGATAAGAAACTGCCTTATGAAATCGAACTACCGTGCATTTTGACATTCTTCACTTTATGCTTTTTGTTGTTTTGTTGATTGTAACGTGCTCATTCTTTCGGGGGGAGGGGGAATCGTGTGACGTATGAAGTGATGGTTTGTAGAGGCAGAGGAAGAAGAAGTGCAGAACAGAATAAACATGGGGTATACGCCAGGCCACGTCGCCCATTCACCATAGCGTCACATATATATATATATATATATATATATATATATATATATATATATATATATATATATATATATATATATATATATATATATATATATATATATACACTGGTTTTGTTTCAGCAAGCAGGGGAAGAACCGCAATAAACGATGTGTATCACGCACCCATTTCACCTCTGTGCTTTGGGCGTGCCAGACACAAAGTCGCTGGACACGCCATGGCCATCGACAGCCCGGTACTTGCAAGAGCTTTAGCCCAGCAGTTTCAGCGTGCACCGACGAGCAGTTACCACTCAACACGATCGAGTTAAAGAATTGAGAAACAAAAATAATGTGGCGAAGTGGTGGCAATGGCGAAGATGTGTTCCAATCACTGTGCGCAGATGGCGCACTTCCCATAGAATTTTACAGCGGTGGATGACACGCCACAGCATCCCGATGACCGTTCGGAACCGTAGTATTACGAGGAAGACTAAGCCTATTACGGAAATAGCGCTATATTACTCGTATAACCGTTTGAAGATGAGGCGACATCTTATCGCTAAGGGGCGTGATCGAACCTCTCCAGCTTATCGCGTCAATTTCCTCCTTTTCTTTCACGTACATTTGCTTTTATTACATTTAATATATTTAAACCCCCCAGAATCGCTCGAGTTATAATGTAAAAAGTGTGAAGTTTTCTACTCCGTACGGCTGGTGTTGGAATTGTGACACAATGAGGCACAGCGCTGTCGGCAATAAGAATTTAGTATAGCCTACAGTTCATGATGTATTCTCTTTTTATACAACGATTCACGAAGTATATAGTAAGTCTGGTATTGTAATGTCCAACAACACTAATTTGGAGGAATGTTGTCATCGTAAGGCCATTCAACACGTTCTGAGCGACCGTCTTTCACTGATCTGTGCAGAGATGATGCTGACTATCGTGCTAGGTTTAGGTGTTTCTGTTGTGTGGTCAATGTCAGAAGAAAATTTTAGGATGCAGAGCTCATGCAGCATCTAAGAAAAGAACTGTGTCGGCCCTGATATAATTTATGACAATAGCAAATTGCCCAAACAGGCCCATCCTAGTTTATTTTTGCAGTGCTGCGCATGATTACCGCTGCGAGCAGCAGCGGTAAACCAATCATTTTGCAAAAAAAAAAAAAACCTTGAAGTTCCTAATCTAGAAAGTATTAAAGGAGAACGTAGGCCATTTTACGGAGTTGTGCTCACACGGCCACAATAATATAATTTCCTGTATATTGAGGTAGCTCGGAGCAATTGTGAGGCTCAGCAAATGCTGGTAAGATATTTTAATAATATATTAGGTCATTTATATTGCAGTGCACCCAACGAAATCAGACCTAGCTTGACGTTAGGGAACAGTCCTATTTCTCGGAACTTCACGCAGCAGCCCTGCTAGTTGTGATGACGTCACACACCAAAAACCCTCGAAATAGCCGCCTGCTCATCCCCACTGAAGCCGTGGCGCCAAGGGGCCGTGGAAAGTTTCACGAGCACAAGACGACAACCTTACTTTGTTTTGATGTCACGGTATCGTAAGAACTGAAGCCAGCTTTCAGAAACACTGTAATTACTTTTTCAGGGTTTACTCAGGCCTAGCCGTATATTAATTAGGCTCTCAGGGCTTTTAATATGACGCAAAAAAACATAGTCACTAAAAATTTTGGGGCCAGTACTCATTCAAAGCAGGGCTTAGAAGAAATATGAGCATTCAAAAGTACTAATCAGTAGCACGGCGTCAAAATTCCCAGAAGTTCATGGTTAGCAACCAGCCCCTGCAATAACTGCACAGTGATGCAATGCAAGGGTTGCTCATCGCTAAATCAGATGCGGATCACTGAGGGCCACGACGCAACCTACGCGAAAGACCAGAAGCTTGCAAAGTGATGGATTGATTGCTGTATGCTTACCGAAGTGCGCGTAGCATACGTTATGTCCTAATGTGCCGCGTTGGCCGCCTTTAACGGTGGTTAATGAGGCGATCAAAGCATTCCTCGTTAGGAAGGCATCCCGTACATTTAATATGGTCTGCGGATGCCATCGCGGAAAGGGGTAAAAATGTAAATCGCGAGTAATTCCCGGAAACGGCCCTTTATTACGCAAGTGATGGCCAAAAAAATAAATTAAAGAAGGAGTGGATGACTGAACCACGCAGGATAAAAGCAAGGTTGTATCACCTCTCTCTTTTTAAAATGCGGAGCATTTCTTAGCGAACTTCAGCGACATTAAGCGTATCTATCTATCTATCTATCTATCTATCTATCTATCTATCTATCTATCTATCTATCTATCTATCTATCTATCTATCTATCGATCTAACTATCTATCTATCTATCCACCTACGACTTTTATCTCTCCTGGCCGTTTCGATGATGATATCGATATTCGACTTCGTATGGCATAACATGACTGTATGAAGAACACATATGACTAGTCATGATATAAAAATCATGATATGTATGTCATGAATGTCATAATTTACATTTCATGGTTTTGCAGCTCTTTGCGGTGGTTTCGTGGCGAACACAAGCGACAGACTCTAAGATTGAATTCATGACATGCTTGTCATGTAACAACATGACTACATGCCACTCTCATGATGTGCTCGGGGCTGTTTCGCTAGCGCCACATATACCAAATTTGGAATTACGCTACGTGATTGGATGACGAAGGTATGTGACTGGTGCAAAGATGATAATCATGAGATGCGTGTCTTGTCACAATATGACTATATGCCATGCTCATGATATACTGGCAGCCGTTTCGCTAGCTTCACTTATACCAAATTTGGTATTGCGGGACGTGAATGAGTGACGAATGTATGTGACTGGTGCAAACATGATAATCATGAGATGCGTGTCTTCTAACGACTTGACTACATGCCACGCTCATGATGCACTGGTGGCCGATTCGGAAGCTTCAATGAGTAACAGCCGTTGCACCCGCTAGCACCCGTTGAGTGGTTATTCGTGATTTCGTTTGTAACCAATTGTGTTTCATTGCATCAATTATATCGTTGTACAAGAGTCCTTCAATGCTTTCAGGTCACAAAACTCCGCCCAAAGGTTGATATAGGGACAAAATCTCCCGCTAGCGGCGCCACCAGTCGTAAAGGAGCTACAAGCCGCCGTCAGTGCTGGGATTATATGCACACTATTGCCGACGTTTCGACGTGATTATGTGCGTGCTGTTCTTCCTGTTATCTTTTATTAAACGTGACTGAACGCAGCAATGCCATTAGATCACTATAAACGTGATCCAGTGTCGACGACGAATGAAAGCTGTTTACCTAAAGAACGCACGCGTAGTTTGCTTGGGAGTGCGGACCAACCTTATAAATAGCAGCGCGTTTAAAGTGTTTTAACACCGCGCGATAACGCATTGTGTTAAGAATTACCTCATAGCCCAATTGTATGCGTATTTACGATGCCTGGAAGCGGTACGTCGTTGCTCGCTAGTCTTTAAAGACGATGCTCATGCTCCCGATGCGAGCAGCTACTGCTGGATCTGCTCGATAACGTGTTCGCGCCTGGCCAAAGGGCGATTCTGTTTATGCGGTAGTTAAGCTTTCTATTCAGGCAGTGCCGCAAATACGAAGAGGAACCGGGTCAATGGAATGAAACACGACTAGGTAACACAGGGGCAATCGCATTTGTTTATATCCGGCTCGTCTCTCGCGCGCTGCTACCCAAGGAATCGAATGAAGGGAATGGTCGAACTAGATGTTTTATACTAGACCTTTCAATTGAGTCTGCACCCAAATGTGCAGTTGTTCTGGACACACGTTTGTGAGCACCGATCGCTTTCTTGACGCGGGGACTTTCGATGTCGCGGTTATAGCAGCTCAGTGCTTTTGCGACCGCTCGCTTCGGTATTGAGGGTGCCTCTTGAATAGGCACGAGTTTCACGTGCCCAACATCTGAGTGATCCCTTTTTTTAGACAAAATTTAGTCGAGACACCCGTATTTTGACGTTTCCTTGTGTTTACTGCTTAGAGCAGCATTAATTACCGGTCGACAACCCACGATTTCTTCAGGAAGAGAAGTACAGCAGCCTAATCTGGAAGTTCCTTTCGATGCCAGTGCTAGCTGCTCGGCGACATTTGCCACACTACCTAGGTACCTACCATACTTTTTTATGCTTGGGGGAGGGGGGCAGGGTTACGATTTAAAGCATGCAATTAATCTGAACTTTGGTACTAATGATACGCTGCTTATTATTTAGGTGTGTACCTATGAATGGAAGCTTCCCATAAGGTGCATTTAATGAGGAGCAAGTTTGAAAACATGTTTGTTTACACAAAATACGCAGAGAACAACACCTTGGAGAAGAGAAGCACTAAAAACTACTATGGCTGTGTTCAGTAATGTTACACACTCAGTGCCTTGTAAGGAAAGGGGGATGGGACCCAGTCAAGTTTCCTGCTTTCTGTCCCCTCACGCCCTGCTTTCTGTCCTACGTCACCTGGATCCTGGGGCATCAAGGGATGGCGCGAAACGAAGCAGCGCACGCTGCAGCCCCAGAACATACACAGCCATTATGCTTAACACTACGGCTTCCGCCCCTCACTTGCCGAGGATGAACCACGCACGGTTGCCCGCGAGGCTTTGTTTTTTTCTCGCGTGAAGAAATGTAATCTAGATTTCTTCACGCGATTTCTTCCCTATCCCAGCTTACGCCGCGTAGCAGCCGCTCTTGGCAGCATATCAAGCTCTCCCATAGAGTGACGGAGAAGTTTCGTGACCAGAACGGCATTAAAGGACTCTGGTTATACCATTCATTGTATCATGATATCGCATGAGTTCTTATGTACGCGTATGCCAACATTGTCATGTATTTTAGAGCAATGATGTCTTCCTTGCAACGTAGTCATGTTTGTCGTGGTGCATAGATGTGCCCTAGTGTATGTGCCTTAGTACTGAAATGTTATGAAACCTTTGTTTTTTGCACATAGTGTAAATAAACAAACATTTTATAAACACAGAGTCCCGGAATAGGAACCGCCCAATCCTCCCTTGATCTACATTTTTTGCAATAACTGTTTTATTCTTTCATTCATTCATACTTCAAGGACCTGTGTCTCTAAACAGTGAAAGGGTCCATAGTCTGCAATCGCCACCATACTTCCACTGTATCATTTATTGTATGCCGATTCAGCATCTTCATTTTGTAGCACCATGAATTGCTGCTTAACTTCCTTGTCATGCAGGCCTTTTCTCGTTGTTTAGTTAGTTGATTTTACGTGGGCATCAAATGAATTATAATATTATTGGTTGTTATAAAAAATATGCAATTAATAGTTATGTTTTATATTTGTCGTGATTCGCTCTGTTTATATATGTTCAACTGCAATCTTGCATAGCATTTTATGTTTTCTTCTTATTTGCACACTTCGCAGTCTTTCATTATAGTATAATGCTGACAATCCACCATGACTAGTTGCACTCGTTGTATGTAGACTACAGAAAACATTTTCATGCATCGTTTTTAAAGCCGGTTGCACCGCAATCTATATTTGCAACCACTTTCTGTATATTATTGTTCCACAGTTCTTTTTTAACCACAATAATTTCACTCTGATTATGACTAACACTACTATATCATCCATCTTCAGTTGTCACATTCTTCTGTGGATAATAAGTGGTTTTTCCTGCATTTCTTCATAACAGAGTGGCGCATCTCAATACAGTAATGTCCTCTTCTATTACCGTCTTCTATGGACAGGTCAGAAGCATGGTACAGGGGCGGGGGGGGCAGGATTTTGAAATGGGGAAGTAGCCGACGGAGATAATCTCACTGAGAGGACCAACCATTCGGCTGATCGAATCCCACCACAGATCCCACACAAGCTTACCGCCACGCTCCTACACTTAGGGCCGTCTCTGCGATCTTTGTACGTACGTTGATGGCTAATACGGTCGTTCGTGGTGGCGCTTACACACAATAAGAAAGGGCGAACGACAGTTGCGATAAAAGAGGGCTCAAAGAAATGGCTGATTTGCCAAATAGAGAATAGCCGCAACAGTCAGAGCGTATTGTATTCGACAACAACGTTCATGATCGTATGTAAAGCAGTAAGTTTGGTCTTGTCTGCTCTTTTTTTTGCTTTATTGTGGCAAAAATTGTGCCAAAGAAGGTTGCCAATACTCAAAAAGATGTTTGGGGTGTGCCGTGTAGTTATTGGAATGACGGTTGTTACTTCGTACACCCTGTCCTTGAAGTGGGCAAACACTCCGCGCAGCTAGGACCTAGGCATCGAGACATGGGTATTCCAGGAAACCGGTGAAATGGTGGGAAGGCAAGGCATTGAGTGTTTCCAGTGAGAGGCGTCCGTTGCCTTAAACCTTGCTGGACTTGCAATACTGTCATAGTTCTCATAAGCACAAGTGCCGAGTGAAGGGCGTTCGCGGAAATTTTTGCAGTGGGTTGCATTCATAGGGGTTAGATAAAACGGGGGATAGCATCGAGCGCATGCAGACTTTCTGCTACTGCTACGTCATCGCCGGCAAGATTAGTGAATAGCGTGTAACGTGTAGAGTGGGTGGCCAATACTATACATGTTTTTCATATAATGTGGCACCAGGGCATATTAATCGAGGTTTATCTTCCTGTGGAAAAATAGAGAGAGAGAGCAGCTTCGCATAGATGCGCATCCTCTTTTTCCGAAGGTACAGGGTGTGGTGCCGCTTTAATAAACTATACGCTGACACGTCACAACGCGTGCGTGTCATCCGCTAGGCCGCTTGGTAACAACAGGCGGAACAAGAGATCTGCCGACCAATGCTGATAGTTTTATACATTTGACACTTTAGAACTTCTTAAAGAAATCTTCAGCCTCCTCCTTGCGACAGTATACGCGCGTATAATTTCATGTGTGTGTGCAAGTTAAAAGTGTAGGACGCCTGCGACAACCATGAGACGATCGTAAATTGGCGTGATAAGTTTTTATTGGCTGTTTCTCTTTCTTTTCCGGAAGTTTCATTTCACTTTTATTTGTTCTAACGTATTTCATTTTCTAAGCTTGCCAGCGGTATTCAAATTCAATGGCTTTAGCAATGACGTTGGAAGTACGCCTCACTTGGAAGGCATTTTTTTTTCGTACGGCATCCAAGCTTCCAGATAGCATCAGTCATTCGTTCCTTCGTTCAGTGTTCCAGTCCTCTCAAAGCACACGAGGAAAGGTCCTGATTTATTTCCACGACACTCTTGTAAAACTAGGGACACCTAGGTACAGCCTCACTGTCTTCGAGTCATTGCTTCTATTGAATCACCACATCGCACCCGTTCTAACCAGCTCCCCGACACACTTTCCCCATCGATCTGCATCGTTGACCCCCCCACCCCCTAATCAAATGCGTGTTTCCGCGTGCTCCTGCGACGAAGAATAGAAAGATTGGGGCTGAACCATTTGCAGCGTGACTTCTACAAGATCAGAGCTCCGAAGAGTTGCTAACACAATGCGTCCATCGGGTATCTGCTTATTGCTGACTATGGTCCGATCAATGCACACAAACCGAACGACAATGACGAGTAGACGTGGTTAAATACGGCCCTCGACGTCCGGTACCTTTCATCGATGACAATCCTAATCAATAGAAAAGAAGCGATGATATAGGGGCTCTCGTATGTTCGCGAAAATTATAGGGTACCACGGGAACACGATAGAGAACGCCGAGGTCTTGCGTGTTTGAACTCAAGCGCAGAATAAGGAGTTAAAAACAACATGAAGTGGAAGCTTTCTGACATCTTCATTGGCAATGGTGGTAGAAATCCACACTTGTAGAAAGTGTGCCGAACGCATACCTTCAATGTTTTCGACGAAAAAAAAAGTGGGAAATCGACTCACGAATAAGTATTACATCAACAAAACTATATTTTGACAATGGTAAAGATTGAGAGTGAACGAAATAACAAGCGAACGGGGACGTATAAAAACTCCCCTCCCCTTCTTCAGAGGAACACAATGCCCGAGTTCGAAGTGGTGGTTAAAGATAACCAAGCAAGAAAATATTGACAACAGAGCCATTAAAAAAGAGGCAACAAAACAAGATCACTCCCTGTGGACATCTTGCAGTGGCGATCCAGAGATCTTTTTAGGGAGAGTGAGCGGTAACGGGGTGTAGTTCAACTATGCTTTTTGTATGTTAGTACGTTTGTATGTGTGCGTGAAAATATAAATGCGCAAAATCATAATTGAATGACGTACACAGTGGAGGGTTAGAACCTTCCCTGGCTACATCAGTGACGATAGGGATACTTTTTTCTCACTTCGGTAATGTTAGCCACACACGCTGCCAACGTCGCAAGAAGTGCATGAACGCCGAGCGACAAACGCACAAAGATTAGTTTTCAAGAAAAAAAAGAACCACTTCATGCACCTAACTCGAGAGTAGATCGAGCGACGGCACACCTATGCAGCCGTTACCGAGTAGTCTAATAGCAGCGGCATAGTGCAGCTACAGCCCCTGGTGGCAAGGGCAGCGGTGCTTAAATGGGCTGTCCCGTAGCGACTTCGCTAAGGCCGCGTTGAACCCCCCTTTTCAGCACTGTGAAATAATAGGAGAGGATGGGGAAAGTAACGGGGAAAAGAGGGAATGCTAACAAAAGGGTGGGGGACACAAGGTTCACTTCCGGATGTGGGGATACGTCCTCAGTGGCTCAGGGAAGAGCTTCTCTATTGAAACGTCTCTCTGCTGGCTTCTTTCGATGGTTGTTCTATGTGGTTAACCTCCATGCGTTCTCCCTTTGTCAGCTTCCTTCTTTCCTTCAATGGTTATTTGAATCGCAGTTGGTCCACACTGTAGACGCTTCAACGTGTATGCATCGTTGTTACAAACTTCCTTTTCTGCAGAGCTCGTCCCATTGTCGGTGTGCACTAGGTGATCAGAAAAGGTGCATGGTGGTAGGGGCCTCAAACGAATAAACAACGGGCTAGAAGGCAGACCTCCTCCTTCATAACACATCCGAGTACAAAGCGCCGTTTCAGAGTCACATACAGTTAGTGGCTGAAGTTGAAGAAGAAACACTACTTTTCTCAGCAATAACAATTCGCCTTTGCTTCGTTTACAGTATTTTTCTCTTCATTTAATGCTGCTCTTTTATGAACTGTACTTGAGGGGTGCCAAGCTTGTGAGGTTCAAGCCAGTGAACTGCTCATGCTTACAAGTTATCCCCACAGTGCAATGCACAATCATAAATATCTGCAAATACAGGCACACTAAGAAAAATTTACACAATCAGTCCGGGCACTTCAGTGCGAAAAAGTCTCCACTAGTACAAATAAACCTCCTCTCAACAAAAAAAATTGACAAAAGGGGAATATTCGCACAAACATGGTGTTGATACATTTCGTATAAATCTGCTTATATTGTCATACAGCTCATCTCTACATACTTGAGAATCACTTGTCAATCGCCGAACTCAAAATTCAAAAGTCACGGTTGCAGAAACACAAAAATGCAAAAGAATGTAGCCAGAAACACTGGTAATATTAACAATGTGGTAAAAATTTACATGGTATAGTTTAATTCTCACATATCTGATTCCTTCGAAAACATTACTTATTTAAAAATGTTCCTATGTTTTGATCAATTGCATTGCAAGGAATAAGGGTTTATAGCTTTGTTCTCTTAAAATATACGGATGGACGAAAGCACAGGGAATTTAAAATACTATATCTATAGGCCGAGTTTACTTTCGGTGGGCGATAAGACGCCTTAGGGTAAAGTAACATTCATTCGCCGTTAGCAAACTCCGAAAACGAGAAAAAAGACTTCCACACCGATTGCACATTGTATATGCGCGCCTTCAGAGTAGGTTGTGAGACTCTATGAAGCGCCCACTAAAATTCTCACCTTTCGTTTCCAGCCATCGGATGCTTTAGGAATTCTCACGTTCAGCTTGCTGACTCCTTTCGGAAGAAGGTCTCAAGTCAACGACCACGACTCTGCGCATACAAACGAGCTGAATTATTAAGCCAGCTTCCGGACGCACAGCTCGCTGAGCATTCGCTTTAAACACAAAACTCGAACACCAACCTCGGGAAATTAACTTTTACGAGTTTCTCATTACTTCTAACTACAATAACTTTAGTTCCCTTTAGTCCTGAGGTTAACGGAGATCCACAGCCAAAGCCGTCTAACCCGTACAACGACGCATCACCTCTCTCAACCCAACTTTGAACTTTCACTCGTTCATCTCAGCTACCTGCACATTAGCATGCATATCGGCATCGTGTACACTGAAGGCACAGATGAAGCTGGATCTCGTGCTATCTGCAAGCGTTGAGAGCGGCGCTTAAAATGCGGTGGCCTGTTCGCTATATAAATCCAATTAGAATAGGGGAGTAGGGAACGACGAATAGCTGGAGAGTGCGGAAAGGATTGGGGATGAGTACATTTAGTGGCTGTCGCGTTCAGGCCCGTACTTTGCATACATTCGTATTATGCTCCACGTCCCAACTTCGTGTGCTCTCGAGAGAGTTAGCCGGGTTATTCCTCGACGGGCGGCGATCCCCCGAGGAAGCTTTCGCGAAGTTGAATGACCGAAGTGAGTTATAGAGTGACCGCTACCGCCGCGAAAATTTTTGAAGAATGTGTGGGAAATTGACAGATTGTTAAATGTCTTATGCACGTAGTACTGTGACATGACAAAAAAAAAGTCAATGACCTCAGAGCACCTGGGACACGTTCTACCCTTAGTGGAGCTTTAGGATACTGTCATATCTAGAAACGGACCAGCAGGCTCCCGTATTCCGACACCCAAAATTTTTCTTACGAAGTAAAGTAAAGACTACCGTTTCAAACATCACGCTCCTGGTACAAATTCGTGAAGCCCCGCCGCGGTGGTCTAGTGGCTAAGGTACTCGGCTGCTGACCCGCAGTTCGCGGGTTCGATTCCCGACTGCGGCGGCTGCATTTCCGATGGAGGCGGAAATGTTGTAGGCCCGTGTGCTCAAATTTGGGCGCACGTTAAAGAACCCCAGGTGGTCGAAATTTCCGGAGCCCTCCACTACGGCGTCTCTCATAATCATAAGGTGGTTTTGGGACGTTAAACCCCACAAATCAATCAAATTCGTGAACCATTTTTTAACGCCTGTTTCGCTCGTAGCCGCATTACGTGCGCACAGTGTATCGGAGCAAGATTTCAGGGGAACCAAAATGAGAGAACGAGTATTCGGCCACTACGTTCATGTAAGAACCGTGAAGTCTTCATCAAGATTGTAATGTGGGTCAAGCAGGGAAGGTCTCAGATTTCGTAGATGATATTTGTCAAGCACGCCCTTTTATCCCTGACATGGGATTTTTTTCTGACTCATGTCGAATAAACAATCTGCTCTCACAAAGTTCATCATAATGTAGGTGATAATCACTTGCATTACTCTAACGATCAAAAGGGCAGTCGGTGAAAAACCACCCCTGGTATGAATCTTAGGTTGTTGTTTAAGCAAACGAATTATTTTTCTATCTCTGCCAATCACCCATTTCATCAGTGGTGATACATGTATTATTGCTAGTTGCATCGCGGCAATACATGAATAGGCTTGTGCGCACCTTGAGCCAGGAACACAAGAATGACGTACACCAGCGTAGGTGAAGGAGGTTTGTTTTTATTTATTTTTCAAATACTTCGGACACGCAGTCCATACAGGAAGGGCAAATAAAATAGTGCAACAGTAAACATGTCAAAAACAAAAAGAATAAACAAAACAAGAACACTAATACAAAAATATAGTCTATACGTTTGGCGAAACTCTATGCGAACATATTAATAATAATGAGCATTTTGGTGTCGATTCTATTATACAATATGATTCAGTTATTGTACGAGGGAAAAATAATTTGTAAATGTGTTCGTTCTCACTAAGTAGGCTGCTAATGCATCTTGTATACGGTGACAAGTGGTTTGGGTTAATGGTGGCAACAGATATAAAGATCAGTCTAAGGGTGAATTGTTCGTGTGAACTAGATTAAGAAATTCCAGTCTGTGCTTCTGTCTTCTCAAATCGAGTGATTCACTATGGTTAGCATTTATACGTTCTGTGGGTAAATCCTGTCTTCAGCAATGGTTAAATATGAATCTAACTGCATTTCGCTGCACTCTCTCGAGGTTATTGATATTAGGTTTTGTATACAGACCCCAAACAACACCTGCATATTCTAGTTTGGTTTTTATTAAGGTGTTTTAGCATAGCCGTTTTACGTCGGAAGGTGCTCTTTTATGTTTGTGCCTCAGGAGGCATAATATTCAGAAGGCTGAGGAGCAAAGTTTACTGAGGTGGTCATTCCATGTTAACACGTTGTTAAAGGTGACTCCTAGATATTTGTATTGGGCTACTTCATGCAAGGGTGATGAACCTAATTTATACGTATGAAGCAAAGGTGATTTCTTATGTGTCATTCGCGTTAGTACGCTTTTGTCTGTGTTTAGTGTCATTTTCCAGTGCATGCACGTGTCAAGAATATGATTTAAACTATTTTGTAAGCTCATTTGATCGTTGATAGAAATAATTTCTTTAAAAAGCACACAATCGTCGGCAAATAAACTAATGTGGACACCACCTTCAAGCAAAATAACAATGTCTTTAATGTATATAATAAAAAGGAGAGGGCCGAAGACACTGCCCTGCGGCACACCTGATGTGAAACAATGTCAACCCGATTTTTCACCATTATTTCCACGAATCGATGCCGGTTTGTCAGATATGCAGCAACCCAAAAAATATCAATCCTGGGATTGCTGCGTTTACAAGCTTCAGAATTAACTTATCGTCAGGGACAGTGTCGAAAGCTTTTCGGAACTCTAGAAAAATTATGTCGATTTGTCTGTTTTGTCAAGAGTTGACGCAAAAAAATGAACAACAGTGATCAGCTGTGTGACAGTAGAATGTCCCCTCCTAAACCCATGCTGATACTTAGTTAAAACAGAATACTTCTCTAAGTTCCAATGTGAGTTGTCAAAAAACTGATTTAGATATGCTTTGTCTCCAAAAGAGCTTGGTGCAGCCACTGCACTCGCTATATGTATAGCCCTGATCAAATATTCACACGCCAGATTTCTATCGAAAGGCGTTTGATAGTGGCCTGCGAAAATTTGACTGCGCTGGTACGTCTCTTTCCAAGGCTAGTTAAGAGGATTTCTTACAAA
The DNA here is from genome assembly GCA_013436015.1 of Rhipicephalus annulatus. Lineage (NCBI taxonomy): Eukaryota > Metazoa > Arthropoda > Arachnida > Ixodida > Ixodidae > Rhipicephalus > Rhipicephalus annulatus. The sequence continues at coordinate 64,135 of WOVY01006276.1, read as the reverse complement.
TGAACATTCTAAATATATTTCCACTCTACAGGTAACCAATGAGAAGGTATATTATCTCGACAAAAAACATAAAGTCATTTTGTGAACCCTGCAGTATTTGCCTGTTTATTCTTATTAAAATATATACCTTGTCTATTTTATTTTATTTTCGGAGACGTGCTCACTGCTATGCAAATATTGGAAATTCCCAACAAGGATTGACCATTGAATCCAGCTGCCATTTTTCAATAAGTAGGCAGTTGAAACAAGAAAGTACAGCCGACGAAACTTGTAAGCAACAATGTCCACAAAACCAGAGGGCTTCTGCTACACCGTTGCATACGGTATTACTCTTACATACATGCAGAGCCTATATCTCAAAGTGATGCATAGTAGTACGTGGATTTCCCAGACCATGTGGTTAGTGTTATTGTAAGCGCGTTTGTTGCCCGTTTTGTAGAGAAACAGCTTTTCTTGATCCGCTATAGATGAAGTGAAGTTTATTTTCTTTTCTTTTAGGGCAAACTCTAAGCACAGTTGCATGCACACATGTCAACAAAAACGGGACTGTGTGTTTAGAAAAAGTATTTAACGATTTCGAGTACTTCGTATACTCAGCTATAAAAGAACAGTGCGCCGACCCTATTACAGACATACGATGCGTAAAGAAAACATAAGCTCTAAGGGCGTTCAGAAAAAGTTTATTTACACTATGTACAAAAAACAAAGGTATCAGAACATTCCATTAATAGGGCACACACACTTCGGCACGTCTGTGTACCACTACAAACATCACTACGTTGCAATGAAGACATCATTGCTCTAATATGCATGATACTGTTGACCTATATGCCCACAAGAACTCAATGCAACATCATGATACAATGGTACAACGATGCAATAGATGCAATGAAACAATTAGTTGCAAACGAAATCATGAATAACTACTCTACGGGCACTGCTTAGCACCACGTCGGTCGGAAAATGAGTTTTACCCTTTCGTGTTCTACATTGACGAAAGATAACGACCAATGCTGCAGAAACTCGTGCTCGACGAGAAAGAAAACTCCTCAGAGAGGAACGCGAGGATCTCTCATCTCATTCGGCCCAGTATTGGCGCAAAAGCATGCCGGTGGCATTTTGTAGCCACGGCCTCGCATCGGTTTTGGCAAAGGCTGAAAGCTCCGCAACTAATAAAAGAGCCGAGAAGCACCCACGTGGCAATCGGCCGTTGGACACGAATGTTCGCACACCTTGTCTCCGAAAACCAGCATGAACCGCACGCCAGAAAAGGCGGGAGACCACACATTCGATTGTCGCATGTCGATTGGTCTCGACCATGCCGCAATTGGGGCAAGTGGAAGTGCGAACCACCTGCCATCACTGCAACCGATCTCGAATGGGGAGCAAGCCCCAGCGCAACCGCCAGACGAAATCCCGGAGATGCCCTGGCAACACTGCGGCAGTTATTGGTTTTCAAGCGCAGTTCTTTATAGACTGACGATGCTGGGGCACCAAGGACCGTAGCTGGGCGCCCAATGTGTCCACCATTTCAGATTCGGCCACCTCTATCTCTGGGCACGTAGCCTCCAACCCCCGGTCAAATGCCAAAAAGGCTTGATACAAAGATGGTAATTCAGTGTATTGGGGAATTTCGTTGATTAGGCTAGCCGGAAGGAAGACACGTAGCGATGGCTACAGATGGTAGCGAGCCAGTGTCTGAGCGGGCGTGCCATCATTGCTTAGTATTCGCAACAGAGTGCGGAGGCACAATGTAGAAACCGCGACGGAAACGTCGGGGAATTGCAAACTACCTCGATCTTGTGGTGGCGCTAACGCCCGACCACATAATAATTCTGTACCACCAGACAAAAATAAACTGATGCAGCTTCGCACTTTCCTGGAGACGTGGAGTGGCGGTTTTACAGAATGGAAAAGGTACCAGAATTATCCGACATAAACCGCTTGAGATAAGTATCGGAGTTCCATGAAGGGAAAGTCGAAGTGCCAGGCAGCTTTACATCACTTTGAAGAGCTTGTACAACGGATGATCAGATGCTGTATTGTACACCAAATGCAGTGAAAGTAACGCCTAGTATTGTAATCCTAAAAGACCAGTGTAAAGGCGACGTGATGCTGATACGACCGTTGGGGTTAGCATTAAAAAATACTGGCTTTTAGAAAAGTTTAGCTTCCCTCGAGGATAATGCAGAAATGATGGAAGGTATCAAAAGCGTCTTGCAGCGACTGTTCGTTAAGTATATATAGAGTAATATCATCTGCATATGCAGTGACCTTTACTTGCGTGTTACCAGGAAGGGGTAAGCCTCGAATCAGCTGGTCACGTTCAACGGCCCTTAAGAAGGGTTCTAATGCAAGGATGAATAGTAGTGGGGAGAGGGGACACCCTTGACGAAACCTACGCGTGATATGTATGGGGTGACTATATCGGGAATGCACGAAAAGGGTACTTTTTGAATTGGTGTACATAGCGTGAATTAGCTCAATGAACTTTTCGGGGAATCGGAATGCATGTAAGACATTAAGTAAGTAGCCATGTTTTATAAAATCAAAAGACTTCTCCTGATCTGAGGAAATGAACAGTCCTTGCGCACGTCGGCTAGTGGTGTACTGAACGATGCCTCGCGTTAACCACGTATGGGTATGTGTTTCTCGACCCGGAACGAACCATACTTGGTGGCGAGCGATTAATGATGCAATAAACAGACTGATTCGTTACACTAGGATATTAGTTAACAGCTTGTAATCTACATGAGGCAGGGTAATAGGGCGCCAATCTTCTGGTCGCGTGGACATTTGCTCTATTGGACAAGTGTTATACGGCATCTGTTGAAAGAGGTTGAAGGGGTAAGATTTCGGAAACACTTGCGAAGGATGGGTGACACAAATGTACCAATGATAGGCCAGAACTGTACATAAAGCTCAGCAGGGAGTTTAGGCCCGGGGGCCAAACTCTTTTTCATGATGTCCCATGCACCCTTTATTTCAACGTCAGATGGTGGTGATAGCACAACGTTATGTTCGAATCATGTGGTAAGTCTTTCAACAGTGAATGCGAAGAAAGGGATTCTGGGTAACTGACACCAGCAATGGTCTGTGAGTCGTCAGCGTCCACGCTGGCAGGTAGAGAGAGAGCATAACCAGGCGGTGGTCGCTAATGTACACTGGTGTCGGTGGCACTTTCATTACCCCAGTGTCGTGAACGTAGGTAATGAGACCAGGAGATGCGTACACGCGATCAATTCTGCTGCTCGACGCTGCTCGACGCCAAGTATAGGGATAATTGCTACCGTAAACACTTTCATGAATGTCAGTCCATGCCAATTGCTGCACTTTACGCCCATGTTCTCTGGCGTTCCAGTTTAGGCCGGCCGTGACCCGGACCTCGAACGTCTGCTTGCGAGTGTAGGACACAATAAAAGTCCTCAAAAATTACAACATGTCGTGAATTTAAAGAAGAATGCATCAAGATAGCGAAAAAAAGCGCTAGTATTCTTAGACGCTGCTGAGGCATACGTACCGACAAATCTAATAGGCAACGAAAAGAAGGTGTAGTTGAACGCTTCCGAAGGCATCGAACGAAACATGATGATCACGCAAAAGACTTCAGGTAAGTATACTCACTACGACGCCAGTTGAACGCGTGCTGGCCTACAAAAACAAACAATCCACACCGAACGCGCATTGGAAAGCAAGTTCATCATAGAGCCTAAAATAATTAGATTTTTGGACGAACAGTAATTCACACGACAATAACATGTGAAATCCAATAATTCAGCCCGTTTTTGTGGGTCGAGGAAACCCTGCACGTTAAAGGTTAAGACTTCTAAAGTTAGAGCCATGGCCAGAAGTAAACTCCGGTATGAAAACACTGAAAACCAGAGGTAACTTTAGCAGACGTGAGCATCTGAGTCATTTTTTACAGCCAGGTGATCCACCGGAGGCACGGGGCTTCCGGGGCCACGATGAAATCCGCAGGGTACTTCTATTTTGGCAGGGAGCTTCCGAATCACTACTAGATACTCTGTAGCATTTGTTGCCAGGGCCCTTGAGCGAGGACGGAAAACAGGCATCTTAACTGTTCTGGCTGACGTCGCTGGGGCTGGCGTCTTCATCGATCTGGAGTGGTTTTTCATTCGCGTTGCTGCTCGACTCCTCGAAGATCGAGACCTCGTCACCTTGGAAAGGAGTCGCCTCGATGACATGTTGACTTCTGCTTGATTCTGTAGCTATAGGATGAGCAGCAGATGTAGAATATCTTTCTTCGGCTAATTCCCCAAGAGGCTTCTTGTCTATAGAAGGCTCGGTTTGTTCTGCGGCCATGATCACTGGACAAATCCAAAAAACCTGGAGGAACTGCTGGGTCCAGGCTGACCGAGGACACAGTAGCCGTCTGGTGGAGCATGGCAATTTCTGCCCATTGGTCTTTTTGGCCGTTGACAGGGGCTAATAATGACGAACCCTCGCTTTTGTTTTCGGACAGTGTTCCTGGCTGAAGTGGTGGGAAGTCCTTGGATGCCACCTCAAAGTGCGACTGTCGGATGGTGCAGGCGACGGTTGCATGTGGGTCACCGCAGCGGAGACAAGGCAGCGAACAACCCTTCCCGCTATGACCATAGACGCCGCACCGTTCACAAAAGTGGGCTGTGCAGTTCATACGGAAATGCCCACTGCCACCATATCGGCGGCGCATCAGTTGTATTCCTTTGTAGCCACAGGTAAAACGGTAGCCTGTGACTTTGAAGTAGTTTGGCACCAGTGACGAGGTCTTCATTTCCACACGGACGTACCATAAGCGTACCCACACGGACGTACCCATTCCCACACGGAGCGACCCTATAAGTCCTCTGCTGATGTGTAGCACCTTCCCTTAGGAGGACAGTGCTTGTGTGAGGACTTCGCTGGGTACGCGACACGGCATGAACAGGACAGTAACTTGGGTCACTTCGGGTCCCAGGGGTACGATGGCGACGTGCTCTCCTCGGATGATGAGGTGCGACGCGTCCTTGATTTCGGCCAGTGCGGCCTCACTGTAGACGGTAACTTGGTAGTTCAGGCCTTCAAAGAGCTGAACGCAGTATAATTCTTCGATTCCTACTATTGAAGACGTCGCGTCAACGACGTCTACGTCATTGAGACTAGTCCCCTTAGGGACGACAATATCTAAGGTTAAAGCCTTCCTCGGTAGCTTGCTTGCCATGATGGGCGCCTGCCAGCCCAAAGACGCCCTGAACAGTGTGCTCGCCTTGCTGTGTTTAGAAAAATTTATTGTCACACACGTCAATAACATTTCACAAGATGGATGAGAAAAACAACTTCTATGATGCTGCCAAAGGATTTACTAAGGTGTACAGGTGAGTCATGAATCATGGCCTCCTATTTCGTTCTGGTTAAGAACGTTTTATTCTGTTCCTGTTAACTTTTTTCTGTCATACGCTTTAGTTATTGGGCAGTTAAGTGTCGGCGTTCCTACTGCGGCGTGGCATTTTATATTATAAACACTACGCGCGCTGTGTATGCTCTGTGTATGATTTCGCGCACAGATATTCTGCACCTGCGCTAGGCTGTGCACAACGTCTGCGCGGATTGAAGTCGGAAGGGCATCGAAAAGTTCTAAGGAGCCCTGCTCCTAAAATGAGGCTAACACAAACCTACGCAGAAACACAGCTCATACGGATTAGGGGGAATTCGGCGTGTTGTTCCGTTTCCCCATCTAAAGGCTGTTTCACATGCCGCGATTGCAACGAAAAAAAAATTCGTTCCGTTCGCTCCATTCACTCTGTTCGCAACTGCTGCTAATGCCGGTTTTGTTTAACATGGACCGTGAATGGTCCGCGATTTTCGCTCTGTGACTGGAGCAGCGAGTTCTTGCCATCATTCTTTATAACAGACCCTGTAGAATTTTTCGTATGTAATATAATAATTTGTGCATTATGATATCATTAAGATGCCATGAAAGGTAACGAAGGGCCCGCGTGTTTCGACATTTGAAAACAGTTATCGATTTAAACTATTTTGAAATGCACAGTATCAGCCATTACTAAAACAAACACGTCGACGCTATGTCGACGGCCTGGTCGGCCCGGCCCTATTTAGACGCATCCCGACGAAAAATCCCTCTTGCCGGTCCCATCCGAGCAAAAATTTACAACACGTGGGAAGCTTACCGCGTACCGCTGCGACGATGAGAACTGGCCTTTTTTTTTCGCTGCAAATGATTTTGTGGACTGAAAATCGCCACTTCTTTGTGTCATGCGAAACAAGTTCAATAAAAAAAATTGCCCCGCAATCTTTAAGGAAGTCGTGAGAAAAGGTGAATGCATTTGTTTCGGCGAGAGTTGATTGATATGTGGGGTTTAACTTTCGAAAACCACCATATGATTATGAGAGATGCCGTAGTGGAGGGCTCCGGAAATTTCGACCACCTGGGGTTCCTTACCGTGCACCCATATCTGAGCACACGGGCCTACAATATTTCCGCCTCCATCGGATATGCAGCCACCGAAGCCGAGATTCCATCCCACGACCTGCGGGTCAGCAGCCGAGTACCTTAGCCACTAGACAACCGCCGCGGGGCGTTTTGCCGAGAGTACACGGCGTAGTATTGTAATGGCAGTAATTGATAGCGAGACCAGAATTTGTACCGCAACCATTTATTTAAACATTCGTCAGCCAGCGAGCAGTGTAGAGTGAGGCACGCGTTTTATTTTATTTATAGATACGTGTTGATGGTAGCGGTTAGAAGATAAAAAAGACTCCTAATCTCTGCAGCCCGGCATGGAGCACGGCGCAGCGCCTATATACAGGGTGTCCCACAAAACTTGAACCAAGTATTTTAAAGTGAAAGGCACCTAGGAGGTGAATTGAACCAAACGCATACTACTCGCACTAGTCTGTAGGTACTCAGGCTATTTTTTATTTTCTCACCATACTAATTATTTATTAATTCCTAATTACATATTTTTAATTATGGTGAATATGAACACTGCGGTGTAGAGCACTTTCGGAAACCACAGACTAAACTGTTTTCTTTACAGTACATCTCGCGCTGTTATTTTTTCCACGTTGCCCCGAGTTATTTTTCCAAAGCCCGCGAAACCTGAAAATAAGCCGCAGAGAAAACAATTTTGTCGCTGGTTTCTTAAAGTGCTCTACATCTCAGTGTTCATATTTTGGGTTTCAAGCCCATAATTAAAAATAGGTAAATAAAGATTGAAAAGTAACTAGTACGGGGAGAGATAAAAAATAGCCTGAGTACCTACCGGCTAAAGCGAGTAGTACGCGTTCGGTTCGATTCGCCACTGAAGTTTGTTTCATTTTCAAATTATTGGCTAAAGTTATGTGGGACACCCTGTATACAGCCCTTATATAGTTTGAAAGAAGCGACACTCTCCTCCACGCACGCGTTTTCGACGGAAAAATTTTGATCTGTCTGTCTGTATGTCTAAACATTTGTCTGTCCACCCTTAACGATACCTCGCACGGCCGACCCCATCCAGCGTCAACCAATATTGCTCAAGGTTCATCGTACAAACTTGTGCGATTGTCAATTAAAAATTAATTATTGCGCACATCTGAGGTACCATAACAACACGTCGATTCTTTGTATGTGTGAATTTATACCAGAGAAGGCACACACAAGTAATTCTAAGGACCTTAGCGTTTATCACGCTGCGCTGACAGTGGAACGCGATGCTCAAAACGTGTTTCCAACGCTTTGCTACCATGGCACAGTGGTGGCACCTGTCCGTGGCTTTGCGTTCTACACTTTATCGCCTCCGAGAGTGGCACGCATCTTTCTCCGCAGGCGCGCACGCCTTCCTTCGTTTTCGAAGATAATTATCTACCAGATGGCACTCGTGTTTAACGTGCCTCGATGAGCTCGTTCGCCTCTTGCACGCTCGAGGCAGTCTGCCGCAGCGCCTCCAGAATACCATTCACCGATTTTCTTGTGCCGAACATCAAATAAACTTTTTGTTCACTCTCTCCAGACGCAAGACTATCGCCTTTCGACGACATATGTAGTGTAACATGCAGATACGGGGCCAATATTTTCTCCTCGATTCTCCTCAGATTTTTACTCTCTCCTGGCCGGCTCGGCACTTAACCCTATTTTAGATTTAAGGTGACATTAGGGTGACATATCTGCACACGTTCTCGGAGAACGTGTGCAGTAAGCATATTTGCTGTATAATATTATACACTGTTTTCTCTATCATTTATCTTAGGCCTCTGACGCAGTGCATTCAAGCGTGCGGTGTCAATACAGTGATATAGGTGACTATAAGAAATAGTCAGTGGGGCTCAGAGCCATACTATTTCACACTGAAATGGTATAAGAATCACCATTGATTGGTGCCTTCGGCACTTCCGTGGCGGTACCTTTTAACATTTATTTCGTGCATGGGGACGTAAATCTGTCTACAAACAACGCTTTCGCGCTTTTCACTAAGATTAACCACACTTTCACTTTTGAAACGAGCGGATTGCGATGGAAGGCTAAGAGAGAGAGAATAAAATGAGGGAAAGGCAGGGAGGTTAACCAGAAAATGGAGCACCTGGTTTGCTGCCCTGCACTAGGAGAAGGGGGAATGGGGAAGAAAGATTGGAAAGAAAGCGAAAAGGGAAATAGACGCGCGCGAAAAAAAGGGGGGGGGGAAGCTGAGGTGCTACAGTCTATACAATAGGCCGCTGCCACGCAAAAAGTTCAGTAAGGCCTTCACTGGTTTTCTGTGAGCACACAAATCATGTCGTCTTTCCAGCACTGATTGTTCAGACAAAGGTCTGTCGTCAAGGCGAGCTAACGCAGCAGCTAGTTGCCGTCTTTGCACGCTGTAACGAGGGCAGTGACAGAGAACGTGCTCTATAGTTTCATCGCTGCCGCAATGACCGCAAGCAGAACTGTCTTCCATGCCGATTCGGAAAGCGAAAGCTTTGGTGAAGGCGACACCAAGCCATAGTCGGCAAAGCACCGTTGTCTCGAGTCGGGAGAGTCCAGATGGAGGCCGGAGTCGACGAGACGTGTTCAGTCTACGCAGTCGCGTGTGCCGTAAGCACACGGTGTTCCACAGGGATTTTAATTCTGCATTAGCGATTTTTCGGATGGTCATTGCAGCATCAGTCCTTGAAAATGGTATAGATTTTTCTTCACCATCTTCGTGTGCTGATCGGGCAGCTGCATCGGCATGTTCGTTGCCCAATATGCCGCAGTGACTTGGAAGCCACTGAAACGTGATTCTGTGTCCTTCGTCGAAGAGGTGGTGAAGCAGCTCTCTAATTTCCAGCACTAGTTGTTCATGAGGTCCCCGGCGTAAGGCGAATATCAAACACTGTAGTGCTGCCTTAGAGTCCGTGAACACGCTCCATTTCTTGGCTTTTTGGTGTTTAATGACTTGAATCGCGCTACGTAGAACAGCAAGTTCCGCAGCTGTCGATGATGTCTGGTGGGATAAACAAAACTTCACCGTTGTCGCTGTTGCAGGAAAGATCACCGACCCTGCAGACCCATCCACTTTAGTTGAAGCGTCAGTATATAGATGAGTATGCTCACTGTATTTCTCATATAACAAGAGAAGAGAAAGCTGCTTTAGCGCTGGAGACGAGAGCCGGGCTTTTGACCCTATGCCTGGAACCGTGAGTTCAACATGTGCATAGGTCATACTCCATGGGGGAGTTGAAATCCTCGATGGAGTTGCATATCCCGTAGGAATGCGTGTGCGATATGACAAGACTGTCTGGCAAAATGAGGCACGAGGTCGGGCTTCTGGCAGTGAAGCTAGATGATGGGCAGGGGCACGAGTAAGATGCCTCACGTGTGCTCTGAGCACTTCCATCATGATATGCGTCTTTAGCGGGTAGTCATTAGCGATCTCGATTGTCTCAGCTGTTGATGAACATCGCGGTAGCCCCAGACAAACTCGCAGAGCTATGGCCTGGATGCTTTCGAGAGTCCGAATGTTGGTTCTACAGGTGTTGGTCAACACAGGCAAACTAGCGCAAATAGCCAAGAAAAAGCGTCTTGTACAATTGCATCATTGCATGTACTGAAGTCCCCCAGGTTTTTCCTCCGAGATACTTGAATAAGTTAGCAATTTCTGTCAGCCTCTTCTTCAAGTGGGCCACATGTGGGCCCCAGCAGAGGTCTCTATCAATGAATACGCCTAGAAATCTGTGCGTCCTGACATATAGTATGACTTGGCCATCGATTGATATAGCGTATGGTCTCATTGGCTTTCGACTAAAAGCAATCAATGCACATTTCGCTGGCGAGATTTTCAGACCCTGGTCCTTGAGGTACACTGATACCAACGTCACAGCTTTCTGAAGTCTTGCGCGTACCTGAGGTCTTGTCACGCCAGATGTGCAGACGCAGATGTCGTCAGCGTACATGGATAACTTGACCACACTTGGTAGTCGTTCTACAAGACCAATGAGAACGAGGTTGAAGAGGGTTGGACTCAAGACGCCACCTTGCGGGACTCCACGAAGCGTTGGGTGTTGGGAAGTTGGACCATCTGCAGTGTTCACATACAAGGTCCGCCCTTGTAAATAACTGCGTGCCCAACAATACAGTTTCCCGCCTAGGCCCACTGACTCAATGGCTTCGAGGATGGCGTCATGTAGAACGTTGTCGTATGCTCCTTTTACGTCAAGGAACATGGCTGCAGAGAGTCGTTTACCTGCCTTTTGTTGCTGGACATATGTGACGAGATCTATAACATTGTCGATCGAACATCGGTGACAGCGAAAACCAGCCATGGCGTTCGGATATATCTCATAGTATTACAGGTACCATTCAAGCCTGGCCAAGATCATTCTCTCCATTACCTTTCCTACGCAACTTGAGAGTGCGATCGGTCGGGAAGAGGCAATGTCCAGGGAAGATTTGCCAGACTTAAGGATCGGTACCAAGCGGCTAATCTTCCAATCTTGCGGAACGACGCCAGCTTGCCAGGAATCGTTGAAGATGTTAAGGAGTGCTTCTCGTGCCCGTTTACCAAGGTTGCACAGCATCTTGTATGAGATGTCACCCGGGCCAGTTGACGACGACTTATTACATAAGACGAGCGCCGCATCGAGCTCCTGTGATGTAAACGGTAGATCCATGCGTGGGTCCCGTGAGTGAGGGATATGATTCACTGTATGTAGGCTTGTGTACGCTGTCTGGCCCACGGTCATAGCGCAGAAATTTTCTGCTACCTCAATTTCATGCCGGCGATGAAAAAGTGCAAGGGCTTTGAAGGGAAAACGCTGCTCTGGAACAGAACGTAGGCCTCGCACGATTCTCCATATCTGAGACAGTGGTTTATGAGGATCTAGCGACGCACAAAATTTCCTCCATCGTTGGGTGTCTAATTTGTCAAGGCGCCGTTGTATCTTCTTTTGGATGCGCCGGGCTGTCCGTAGATCGTCTGTGGAATTGGTGCGTCGGTATCGTCTTTCGGCACGACGGCGTATCGCACGAAGTCGCTCCAGCTCGAGGTCACATTCAGAGTACTTCGAAGAGCATATTATTGTGCGCATAGTCGCATGTGCTGTTTCCTTAATAGCTTGCTGAAGACCATTGGACAGGCCTTCTTCACAAGCATCCTCAAGTTGAGTTTTGAACACACTCCAATCTATTCTTTGTGCTGTGGTAGAGGAGTACGTGTTCGAAACACCTTTAATCTTCAGGTAAGTGGGGATGTGGTCGCTTCCGTCTGTTTCAATGTCCAAAAACCACTTTACCCGTGTAGCAAATCGGCGTGAAACAAAGGACAAATCAAGGCAGCTGCTATATGTAGTGCCTCGTAAAAACGTAGGACTGGCGTCATTCAGAAGGACGAGTTCATGGCTGGAAACCATTGATGCTAGACGTCGTCCCGTTGAATTAAGCCTTGAGCTTCCCCAGATGGGATGATGCGCATTGAAATCCCCGGTGATAACCCACAGACCCGGATGTGCCCTTAATATTCTGTCTAGTTTGTTGGCGTGAAAATGACTTGATGGGGATATATACACGCCTAGAAGTGCGAATGTCACCTTTCCTTTTTTAACAGACAAGCACACATACTGATTGCCGTCGTGAGGTTGCACTGGCTGGACGACGTAAGTAAGCTCCCAGCGAATAAATACAACCTTGCTACTTTCGATTTCACTTGAAGAGAAAAATGACTCGTAGCCGGATAATCTGATTGGGTGCGATAATTTCGATTCACATATAATCATGATAGGAAATCGGTACAGATGAACAAACTGGCGAAAATCAGATATGCGAGATCTCAGACCTCTTGCGTTCCACTGAATAATCGACACTTCTCTGACCTCCTGAATGGAAGGCTAACATGAGCGTTCCACTCATAACGAACGCTAACCATTGCGCCCCATACAAATCTCACGGCTAGTCAGAGAACCAGACGCACCAAGCACTCCTGTGCTGCACCGAGCGATGTGACTGGAAATGAAAAACGTCAATATAAATTAGTGGTCACGAAGTACTGTACTATATACAGAGTTATGCAGAACGTTCAGCTTATTCAATTAGGCATGCCACTTATACGTCTACAGTGTCAATATTTACGGCGAATTTCGAAGATAAATGGTTACCTTTGGTGACATTCACTAGAGAGCCGGTAAAAACTCTGATCATGCAGAGGGAAAGGCAGAAAAGATGCCATTATGTGTTTAGAAAAAGTGTTTAACGATTTTGAGTGCTTAATGTTCAACCATTAGAGAGCAGTGAGCCGTTCTTAAAACGAAAGGCCTTGTGTTTAGAATAAAATCACAGCATATTAACGGAGTGAATGATGATGAGTGGGGATAAGTGTCCGTCCAACCATCTGTGCGTCCATCCGGCCCTTCGTCTATGCTTCCAGCTATCCGTTCATCCGCGCTTCTGTCTGTCCACGCGTGAGTCCGTCAATGTGGCCATCCGTCCGTGCGTTGATCAGTCCTCCGTGCTTCCAACCATACGCGCTTCTGCCTGCCCATCAATCTGTGTGTCTGTGTGTTTGTCTGTGTGTCTGTCGGTCCGTCCATATGTCGGTGTGTCTGTCTGTCTGTCTGTCCGTCCGTCTGTCTGTCACTCACACCGGCGCCACCTGCTGAGTGAGTCATACAACTAGGTGGTTATGAACCGGTCCTAAAAGACATGCATGGACAGACCCACGGCTTTATTATCTTTTTTCATAAAATTGTTTAACGAATTTGAGTACTTCATACTGAACTATGAGAGAACAGTGTGCTTAGAAAAACTATAGTGCCAAGGAGTATATTCTAGGCACCATAGAAAAACTAGTTAATGATTTAGAGTACTTTGTACTCTACTATGGGAGGACAAAAAGCCTTCGCGTAGACATCGATGAAACGAGCTTACGCCCATTGTTTCGGAGTGTGTTTAGGAAATGCTGTTTATGATTTAGAGCACTTCGTGCGCTGCTTTGAAACAGCGAAAATTCTTCCCGTAGGCCTGACAGTGCATGAGGTTGTGTATGCCAAAATGACGGCTGTACATGTACCCTGAGGGTGTTTAGAAAAATTTACTCCATCGTGGTATGGAACAAGTTATAGGAAACAGTGTTCAAACATTAAGGACAGCAATAAACACACCAACGACTGAGCACCAAGTACATGCAACGTTAAAACAAACATGTCCAGTTCCGTTAGAAGTCCGTAACACGTGCTACTATGTACTAACAAGTACCCATACATTTATAGTTTGATACATAATTTATATTACGATATATATACAAAATATACAGAACTTCACCATTATGTAAGTATATATGTACGTCAAATGATAGGGGGCAAGCAATTTACACACACACACACACACACACACACACACACACACACACACACACACACACACCGACGACGACGAAGAAAGAGAAGAGGCTTGACGCACACAGGCTCCACTCTTTTGCTGCAAAAGGTCAGCTATTCTGTCTTCCTGCTCTCTGAATTTATTCAGGGGTTGCTTTCGAACACCTTGGGATTCCGTTCGACACGGAGTCGAGGCTTTCTCAGTGGCCATTCGACCGCAATTACCAGTCGTACCATAGGCCAGCGGCTGCCGGTTCCAACATGGCTGGCTCATACCCGCTCGGGTATGTCTGAGCCAGAGGCCGTTTCTGTACAGCCTCCAATGGCAGGCAGTCACCCTGGTCCGGGGGATTCGCCTCGATCGAATGGTTCGACATTCTCGCCGGACGGGGACAGGGCGCTGCTCGATGTAGATTTGCAGAATGCGCCAGTTACTTCCGTTCCCGCAATCCCCGACGTTACTGACATCCAGTTGCCTGCTGCAGCGGGTGAGGCGCAAAATGCAAGGCTGCCTGCCGAAAGTGGTCAAATGACGCAAGCTTCTTTTCATCGCGTGATCGCACATCAGAAACAGATCCACGATATTTTATTCGATGCCTCATGTAAGGTACCTAATACCCATAGGTCCCAGATCATTGGTTTGCTCCGACAAATTGTACAGGAGTGTGCTGATATCCGAGCAATTGCAGAAAACCAGGCTGGGCGAATGGACGAACTTCGTCACCAGTTGAACCTGTCGAGACATTCGGCTTCTCTCGGTGCGGCACTCTCGGCTCCTCGGCCTGTCCAAACGGCCGTGACTTATGCGGCGGCAGCCGCGCGGAGCATGGTGCGCCCTACCGCGGTCCCGCCCGTTTGGCCTGAGACTTGTTCTCACCCTGTACTGCCATCGCACTGGTCTGAAATCGCTGACCAACACACAACGCACACCACCAGGCGAGAGCATGAACATATTATGTTTCTAACCCCACTCATTCCGTCTACCAATCCTGCCAATGAGGTCACGAAGATTATTAAGTCAAACATTGACCCTATTAGGGAAAACATTGGCGAACTGACTATCAGAAAGACACGTCATGGATTAACAATATTAACAAACGACCATAACGCTATTACTAGGTTAAAAAATGCACTTGAAAAGAACGCAATCACAAGCATGTCATTGTCAGTCCGATTGCCCCAAAAGCGAAAACCTCGCGTCAAACTCACTGGTGTAGACTCCGATATTCCAGCCGCCAACATCATCTCACAGCTAAACATGCGCAATCCGAACCTGCATTTAGACCCGACCACATGCCGAGTGGCAGTATCGTACAAGGAGCGATCGGGCAACTTCACACATGTGCTCGAAGTGGATCCTTCCACCTGTCGCTCACTGCTTGCTCAGGAACGAGTTCTTCTCGGTTGGACAGCATGTAACGTGAGCGAGGACTTTCATGTGCCATTGTGCACATATTGTGCAACGTACGGCCATACAAGAAAGTCCTGTCCTGTCGCCAACGAACCTGACAAAGTGGTGTGTACGAAGTGCACGGGTACACATCTCGGCGAAGCATGCACTCTTAGAACAAACGATCCAGGAATTGTTTGCAACGAATGCCAAAAGGTCGCAAGACCTAGTTCTCATCCAACTGGACACGAAATGTGTCCTATATTACGAGAACGTATCGCCCGCATGAGGGCCAGAACAGACTATGGATAATCCAGGAGGCGTGTACATCAAAGAAGGACGCAGCGGCCTCTTTAACGTGCAGTGTTATTTACGATTTCCTGCATTAGTGCCCGCATCCTTTTCGACTCATTTATATGGATCACATGGAGGTCGCTGCTTTTGCCGCTATTCTTCTAATTACGGCATATTCATACACGAAATTACACCATATGACACACACTTACAAGTAACTACACATCCCACAAAATTACACGATATTTCTTTCCTCAAGATATTTGCTGGTTGCGCGGGTCACACTGCAATACATGAAAAAAGGCTCCTTACAGCTTTTCGCATTTTTGTTTTAGGAAAGGCGTTGCGCTTGTTATTTAAAATTGATCAGAACTATCATGACTCACAGCAATAGCTTAAAATTTTTACAGGCTAATCTAGACCATACACGTGATGCCACAAAATTATTGATAGAACACATGACGCAACAACACTTCAATTTCGCCTTCGTGTGTGACCCGCACATCCGCGCAGGCACTGTTCAAGGCATACCACACACCATAACAAAGTTCCACGCACCAAACAATCCTCGCGTCATGCTTCTAGTGCACAACACTAATTTTGACTTTTTCCCTTTACACGTAACAGATTTGATTGTTGCAGTAAAGTGTGAAAGCCTTGACCAAACATTAATACTGATTGCTGTGTATGCACCGCCGCAAAGACCTATTGACCCAGTTCTGGATGAGTTGCAATGTGTAGTTTCATTGATTACAGATTGTACTGTCATCATAGCCGGAGATTTCAATTCTAAGCATAGATTGTGGGGGCCAGCTATAGGGGATGTTCGAGGCTCTCAAGTAGTCCAATTCGTGACGGCGAATGACTTAGTCATATTGAACAACCCCAACTCCCCTCCAACTTTCACAACTCCGTATGCAGATTCATGGATAGATTTAACCATGGTTTCGCATGACCTCACTCGCGATGCTTACCATTGAAAGGTTCTACAAATTCCTACTCTCTCGGACCACAACTACATTGAATTCTCGTTCTCGCAAGCACATACCAGCAGTGCTAAACGATTGACTAATCTAGGAAGAACGAAAATTCTTAACAAATTAAAGGACGATACTTGGTTCACAAAGATACTCGGCTGCAACATTGGGTCACCTGAAGCCCTAAACATGGTTATAGACAAGTTTTATGCGATATACTCTGCTTTAAGCCAACGTTACTCAAGACGCATAACATCGCGTAATGGTTGGTGGACACCAGAATTGACTATTGAACGTAAGCGTGTTCGGGCTATGCGACGACGATACCAGCGAACAGCTGACCCCGTTCTTCGAGACATGTATCGCAAATTGTACGTTGATGCATTCTCAGCCTACAAGGACAAAATCAGGAAAGCAAAATCATCGTTTGATAAAGACATTTGTGACTTTCTCACTAAGAAATGTTTATATGGTGATGTTTTCAAAACCGCATTTCAAAAACACCACCAAGTAACTTTTCTTCCTCCTCTAGATTTACCTAACGGCACTCGCACAGCTTCTGTAATGGAGTCCGCCCGGCTACTACTCGATACATTGGTAGTAGTGGACAGCTGTTCTGAAGATAACATGCACCACACTATCATGCGTAACATTGCGGCTAGTCCTTACCCGTGGCATACTTTTGACCCTCCTTTTACAATATCTGAGATAGAGTGCGCGATGAAACAGGGTAACTCACACTCTGCCCCTGGACACGACGGATTAACCTACTCGTTCATTAAAGGATTATTTGAATACCATCCTCAATTTTTCTATTTTATCTTCAATACCGCCTTAAGAATCGGACACTTCCCACAGGCTTGGAGAAGAGGGAAAGTAATATTCATACCAAAGCCAGGACGTCCGCTCAATTCGCCTAATGCATATAGACCAATAGTTATGAACTCTGTATTCAGTAAAGTATTAGAAAGACTCTTAAATGCTCGTCTGTATTATTTCCTGCACAATAATAATCTTCTTCACAATAATCAATACGGTTTTACGCACAATAAAAGTGCTACTTTAGCACTATACACACTGCGAAGCAAATTGGCTGCATACAAGGCAGCCAAACTTCCTACCATACTCATATCTCTTGATTTTGTAGGAGCATTCGATAGTGTTTGGCATCCTGCAGTCTTGAACTTTTTACGCAAGCACAGGTGTCCACAAAACTTGTACTTTCTACTCAAATCCTTTTTATCGAACCGCACTGTAACTTTTTCAACCAACGTTGCAGAAGAGACAGTTCGTACAACGATTGGCAGCCCGCAAGGATCCCCTATCAGTCCGCTACTGTGGAACATAGTAATATACAGCTTACTCAATCTTCCCGTGCCACCCGACGTACACATACAGGCGTACGCGGATGATACCATCATTGTTATCACAGATAAGTCAAGACTCCGATTACAAGCAAAGGCTGAGCATGTCCTGGCTTTGGTATCTGGTTGGGCACGAGAACAAAAAGTTACCGTAAGCGCCGAGAAGTCGTTCTTCGTGTTCTTTAATAACGGACACATGGGTACATCAAAACGCTGCCCATCTATCCGCATGGATGGCATTTTTCTCAAACACAAGAAAGAAATTAAGATTCTAGGCGTATTATTTGACCCCTCTTTAAATTTTCATGCCCACATTGACTATATTAAAGGAAAGGCTGAAGTGTCCACGTCCCGGCTCCTCGCATTTGTTAAATCGCACCGTTCATTAAAAAGTACACTCATTAGACGACTCTACCGTCAAGTGATATTGCCCTCTCTCACGTATGCATCTCCGGTATGGTGGCCTATGTTCCCATCAAAATTCATTAGGGCGCGAGTTTTATCAGTTCAGCGAACCGTCTTAATTTCCTTAACAGGTGCATTTTACACCACACGTACGTCATCCCTACAGATTCTCGCTAACGCGCCTCCGTTACCACTAGAGTTGGACAGACAATCTGCAGAATTTTCCTTATTTATACTCCGGAACGTAACTTATTATGGTGTAAAAACATTCAAACCGGCTGACATACTATATCCATGCAGTCCATGGGCTCATCACCCCAGTAAAAAATATAAATTTACTTTCACTAAACTCTCACCATCACAAGAAGCGGTTATTTTCAAAACAAAAGCCATTCACGTATACACTGACGGCTCATACACGTCCTACGCGGCGGGTGCGGCATATATAGCTTTGACAAAGGATGGAAAAATCATAACTGTTAGAAAATTTCAGATCCGCAACGCTTCAAGCGCATACGACACGGAATTAATAGCATTCCAAGAAGCCCTTCATTTCATTTTTACAAACAACTTTAACACGCCAGCCCACATTTACACAGACTGTCTATCGCTTCTAATGAAGCTTTCAAGTCTCACTGATAACGATGAAAGAATTCGGAACATTAAGCTGCTTCTTAACCATATAATCTCGTCAGGCAAAATTATAAAAATGTTTCATGTACCTGGCCATATGGGAATTTTGGGAAATGAGCTAGCTGACGCTGCAGCTGCATTAGGAGGGAAATCAGGCTTCGTGCGTTACGCCAAAATATCTATTCGGTCAGTACGAACTCAGTTTCATAAAATCTTGAATTCCTATTGGCACACCCATTGGCAGACTGAGGGACCTGAGACAACGCTATTTCATTGGATCACAAGTCCGTACAAAATTCCTCAATGGTTCCCGCCTCCTAAAAACCTAACACACTTATTATCTGGTCACGGACACTTTCAGTATTATCTTCATCGATTCAATATAACTGCATCGGACAGGTGTATGTGCGGTGCACCTTGCTTGAACGAACAACACTACTTTAATGAATGCCCGAACACGCAACACATTGTGACCCACTTACGTGTGCCCAAAAGTGATACAACACTACCTGCGCATTATTATGGGCTATTGACCAATAGAAAATCTCGCGCGTATCTACTTCAGTTAGTGACTGTCATGCGCAACTCTGTTTCTATGACATCCACATGACACGCATTAGCTACCAACACTTTATCAGGACGTCGCTTCATACTCCGAATCACCTCCCTATCACAACTTTTGCGTGAGTGCTCTCGATTACAGTCGCAGTTATGCCAACAAAGGTGGGGGAAAACCTCGGCGACTGATAACGATAGCATCACTGCTCCATTTTCCCTAAGTACTCGAACCATAGGATTCGCAACGCTTGCGCAAGTACCTAATCCCGCCCCCCCCCCCCCTTTTTTTAAAAAAAGCTTGTTACTATTGCGAATGGCGCCTTGTCTAAGTTCGCAGCGGCAAACAGGCTGCCCAAGGTTCCCTGCTGCATCGCTGGTTGGAACGACAGCCCGACGTGCCTGGCTACATGACTCCTGGTGAAGAAATGGGCTTCGACATCACAGAGGCCACTGCTACCATCCTCATCAACGTTTACTCATCCTCAAGACCACTGGCTCGCATCCCACTTCGTTGTCTGTTTTTGGACTTTCTGCACTCAACGACAATGCATTTAAAATAAACACACACACACACAAACACACACAAACACACGCAACACACACACACGCACACACACACACACACACACACACACACGAACTCCAAAAACTCAAGTGGGGGAAATACACTGCTGCTGCATATCGACCTGCTCATTCCTGAGAAGCTAACTAGTTATTACAGTTTCATGCTGCACTCACTAGGTTTTACCCATGTTATTTTTTTAACTAATTGGCTTTTTCAAATAAAAATAAAAATTTGGGAAGTTTCCCCTCTTCATTTATGTTAGATTGGCTTGAGCCCGTTATACCTCCTGGTGGTACGGGCTACCCCCTTTTTACTTTTAGTTATTTTTACATATAGGGGGCGGAAAAAGCACACACACACATATATATATATATATATATATATATGTGTGTGTGTGTGTGTGTGTGTTACATGTGCACCCGCGCTAGAGCATACACTCGCAAACACACACACACACACACACACATATGTTTATATATATATATATATATATATATATATATATATATATATATATATATATATATATATATATATATATATATATTGTGAGCGCTGACTATGTACTTCATCTTCATCTGCATGACCAAACCATTGTAGTGATCATCATCGTATGTCACGCGGGCTGGCTCTCTGGCACGTGCGCCTGGATTAAAGAAGGATAACCTGGTTGCTGCCGTACCGGACGTGGTCTCATAAGTGGTGGAGCGTGCTTTGGTTCCCACGTCCTCCTGCTCTACCCGTCACCCCTGGAGCTCCGGTCTGGTCGACGGTTGTGCCCTCAAGCAACAGCAATGGCAGAACCCAACCCGCCCACTGCTGCAACCGCTCCTTCTCAGCCACTTAGGCTTCACTACACCGTGAGTACCTCTCATCGAGACCCTCCGGTATTTTCCGGCCTTCGCAACGAAGATGTCGAAGAATGGCTCGACAGTTATGATCGAACCAGCGTTTGTAATTACTGGGACGAGGCGCACAAACTGCGCTACGTTCCTTTTTACCTCGATGGCGTCGCTAAAACCTGGTATTACAACCACGAGAGCGACTTCTCCAATTGGTCGGCCTTCACGGGGCATCTCTGTCAGGTATTTGGCACATCTGCAGGATGTTCTGTAGTAGCGAAACAGAAGCTCGCAACCCGCATTCAAGGGGACGACGAATCGTATACGTCCTACATTGAAGATATTCTGGCTCTCTGTCGCCGAGCACAAAATGACATGACGGAGGCCGATCGCGTCCGACATCTACTGAAAGGCATCAACTCTGTGGCCTTCAATGCTCTCGTGATTCAGAACCCGACTACCGTCCGGGACGTCATCACTACATGCCAACGCCTGGACGCGCTTCATTCCATGCGCCTTCCACACGCCTCCTGCGACGCTCGCTTTACCAAAGAGCATGAATTGCGGGCCCTTATCCGCACCATTGTCAGAGAAGAACTTCACGGCCTTATTCCAGGCAACCCTACCGTTGCGTCTGTCCACACACCTCCTCCCAACCTGCGAGAGATAATCAAGGACGAACTGGCATCAATGACAAGCGCTGCACATGCCCCGTCTCCTGTGCGCTTCCCAGTGCCTTCGTACGCAGAAGTTGCATCGCGGGTCCCTGCACCAGTTCCAACCGTGCCTGCGGACGTCGGATGCGACCATGTGGCTGCGATGACAACGCAAGCGCCAAGGCTACGCCACTATTCTACATGGCGTCCTCCCCGCCCCATCTGCTTCTACTGTGGCATAAGGGGTCATATATCCCGTTTCTGCCGCCGCCGTCAGCAGGATGAACGACGTGGTTACTCAGCTTACGAGAGAGACTTTTCCCCGAGACTCGATGAATACGATCCCGCACCGTATCCATCCACCTTCCGTCAGTCGCCCTCCCCTCCACGGTCTCATGCTGGGCCTCATCCTTCTCGTTCATCTCGCCGCCGTTCTTCGTCACCGTTTCGGCGTACGTCATCACCCTTGCGTCCCGCTCCGATCTCTCGGGACTCGGAAAACTAGAAGGTGCAGTTTTTGGAGGGGAAACTGCTTGTCGTCGGAACGCTACAACTCCTCCGTCTCGTCCAGCTAATTTACTGCCTGTTTCTGCGGAAGGTGTTTTTGTTGACGCCCTTATAGACACTGGAGCCGCAATTTCGGTAATTGATCGTGAATTGTGTTTTCGCCTGCGTAAAGTGCAAACTCCTTATGCCGGTCCCATGTTATGCGGTGCTAATGACAGTCCAATTCGCCCGACCGGGTTGTGCACTGCTCGTATTCTCATCAATGGAATCCGTCATCACATACAATTGGCTGTGCTGTCTTCGTGCGCTCATCAGATAATCTTAGGCTGGGACTTCTTGTCAGCGGCGTCTGCTGTAATTTCGTGTGGTCGGCCCCTCATTCGTATTACGGACACTGAGCTTTCTTCTGCTGCCGACCTTTCGTCGCCCAACCTTGTGACAGCTGCGGATTTCCTCCTGCCTCCCGGACGAGAACGTGTCCTTACGATCAAGTCACGTGACATTCTAGATGGTGACGCTTTGGTTGCTCCTTGCCAGCACTGCATTTTTCGAGGGATCACCATCGCATCTTGTTTAGTGCGGTTCTCCCGTGGTTATGCAAGCATCACGGCCTGCAACACGACGCCAGAACCGCTTCTTTTGCCTGAGGGGACCACTGTTGCCAGCATTACCGAAGAAGCACCGCTTTGTGTCGTCACTGGTTCATCTGCTTCGTCATTCTCAAAGCGTATGCCAGCGGAAGATGCATTTCCTGCTCTCAAGGCCACTTTGTGTGAACATCTCAACCCAACGCAAACGGATGCCTTGCTAGCGTTATTAATGAAGCACAAAACTTGCTTTGACGTTTGTTCCGAAGGTCTGGGTCAAACAACAGTGACCGCCCATCGTATCGACACCGACGGATCCCGTGTGATTCGCCGCCGCCCTTACCGTGTGTCGGCTTCTGAGCGCAAGCTTATAGAAGAACAAGTCAACGACATGCTCGCGCGCAACGTCATCAGGCCTTCGACAAGCGCATGGTCTTCTCCTGTCGTACTAGTGAAAAAAAAGGATGGCTGGGTACGGTTTTGCATTGATTACAGATCACTCAACAAAATCACTCGTAAGGACGTCTACCCAATGCCTCGCATTGACGACGATCTTGATACTTTACAAGGTGCCGAGTACTTTTCAAGTCTCGACTTGCGCTCCGGTTATTGGCAGATTCCAATGCACGAGTCTGATAAAGAGAAGACTGCGTTTGCTACGCCAGATGGGCTCTTTGAATTCAATGTAATGCCTTTCGGCCTGTGCAATGCCCCAGCCACATTCGAACGGATGATAGACACGGTACTGCGGGGATTAAAATGGAAGACCTGCCTTTGCTACCTGGACGACATTGTCATTTTTTCGTCGAGCTTCTCACAGCACCTGGAACGGCTAGACGAAGTCCTCACGTGCTTAGCTAAGGCCGGTCTCCAGCTCAACACTAAGAAGTGTCGGTTTGCCAGTCACAGCATCAAGGTATTAGGTCATGTCGTCAGTAAACATGGCGTTGAGCCCGATCCCGACAAGGTTGCCGCGGTGCTGCACTTTCCTACACCAACCACACAGAAAGACCTCCGCAGCTTCCTTGGCTTAGCGTCGTATTTCCGCCGCTTTGTACGTGATTTCGCTACTATTGCGGCTCCTCTGCACAAACTTCTGACCACGAGCGCACCCTTTGTCTGGTCGGATGACTGCGAAGCCGCTTTTCACACCCTCAAGCGATGCCTCACATCACGGCCAGTGCTTCGCCATTTCGACCCTGCAGCACCTACTGTGCTACACTGACGCAAGTGGACTTGGCATCGGTGCTGTCCTTCTTCAGCGGAACCAAGCTTCCGAAGAACAAGTCGTGGCCTACGCGAGCCGTACTCTGTCACATGCTGAGCGAAACTACAGCATCACTGAGCAAGAATGTCTCACCATCGTGTGGTCCATCCAAAAGTTTCGTCCTTACTTATACGGCCGGCATTTCACAATAGTGACTGACCATCATGCTCTGTGTTGGTTATCGTCTCTCAAAAATTTGTCGGGACGCCTTGGCCGTTGGGTACTACGATTGCAAGAGTATGACTACAGCGTCACATATAGGTCGGGCCGAGAGCACCAAGATGCTG